>OY735278.1:5148183-5207428 GCA_963457715.1 Argyresthia albistria | reverse complement strand
CTGCCAACTGCTTGTGCAACGTAGACTGAATTATTGTGTATATCTAATCGGTAGTAAATACCTACTTTATGTTCTGTACTATAACATCATTTAATTTTCGAGTATCTTGCGCCCCTACTATGTACTGTCTTGCTGTAAGTTCTGGTTCAAATTATGTGCTCTCCTTATGAACTAAAATTATTCCAGAGTTGAGTTATGTAGTTATATAGTTATATATCGCTATCATTACGACGTTTCTGAACAAACTCGTGACGTGAAAACTTGATTAGGTACTTGTAAGTATTAATAATTACCAAGTACATTTTGTGGGTATTAAATACTGTCTGTAAGATTTTTTCCAGTAAAGATTATCTCAGGTTTATAAATGAAAATGAATAAATATTTATGTATGAAGGACACCTTTGTTTTTTGGCAGTAGAAAGTCGAGCAAAGAGCAAAACATACGGGCGCAGCAGTAACATCCTTTACTGGAAGCCATTCAGAGCATATTTGACCTACCTGTTACTCCGTTGTGGATAAAGATAGAAACCTGAATTCCCGGCGGCTAAAAGGCACCATGTCATAAGACATATTCTCAAAATTTCATTAAATTTGAACCAGTAGAGTTGAAGGTACAGCAATTCAAAGTTCCTTAATTTTGACACTCACTGATTCACGATCATGAAAACTAAAGGTTACTTCTAGCGGACCCACAAGCTTAAAATTTTGAGCATGGTTAAAGTTTAGCCTGCAAAGCCAAGGAAAACTCAAACATTGCGCAAGTTGAGCGCGATTGCCAAGTTATTCTAATTATTATTGAAGAAATAAAGATGTCTTATATTGATCCGATCACTATAAATGTTATTAGTTAACTAATTAGGTAGGTACTTAACAGTATACGATAATAAAGTTGTTGGAAAGATTCTACCATACACAGATACTGGTTAAATTAACCGACTTGGTTTAAAATTAGATCTCACAACTTTTTACGGTAGAATAAACTGCGCAGGCTGCGAGACTGGCGTTTTTGTATATGCGTATGCATGTTTTTGTTGGAATAGGCTTTACAAAAAGCCTTTATTACCAGCCCCTCTAGACAAAGTTAAACGCTAACGATTGAAACGAAACGATAACTTTTTATGTATACGATTTGACATTTGGCTTCGCTAAGGTGACGTCACGTAGCGATTCCAAATGTCAAATCGCATACATAAAAAGTTATCGTTTCGTTTCGCTATCCTTAGCGTTTAACATTGTCTACAGGCACAGGTCCACGGAAGAATTACCGTGGCGGAACTCTTTTTTTTCCGCCACGGAGCTTCTCACAGGGACTATACTGGGAATAAGGCTATAATCAAAATACCTATACACACGAGATTTCTCCTAAATCCAGGAAGAGCCCTCAGCCTTATTAATTAGTTAATACCATTTTGAGACTGGTAGTTAACTACTATTTGAGTATTGAAAAAATACTAATGAAATTTTCACCTTATGTTTATTTCATATAGTAAAGCTTTTAAGTGACAAATTATTTAAGTACTACCTTTACTTTCATGCAACTTCCAACATTAATCTGAGAGAAAATCTTCCTAATCTACCCATCCACCTAAAGTAGATAATAAATATTGACATAGATATTTCATAACAAAGGTATAAATGTGCTGTCTTAGTGGCAGGTTTAAAGTACAAAATTGTTAAGTAACAATTAAATGCTTCAAATTGGAATGTGAAAATGTAAAGGCAGTTTACAAAAGTATGAACCAAAGTTTTTGAGAAGTTTCTACGACAATTACATCAACATAATATATCTAACATTCAATTATCCTACGAACTTGAACCAATTTACAAAATTAGTGCTCTAGTGCACATTGGGGCATTGGAAATACAATCTTACTGGGTTCTACTAAGAGTAGTTATTGAACAGTCCTTAAATCCTATGACTGAATCAGTGATTGATTGCACATTAGCCGTACACTAGGAGTTAAGTTCATTAATATAAGAGCAAATCCAAGGCTTCAAATATAAATGTACATGGAATGGTACTTAATTTCTGAGCAATTTCTCAATATAACAATGTGATTCTGCTCAGATACTTATGTACCCTTCCATGTGCATCTATGTCTGAAGCCTTGGATTTGCTCATATATTAATGAACTTGACTGTACATGGGATGTAATGTCGGAACAACATTGTGGGGTGGGTGTAGCTTATTTGAGTCCGATGAGCTCAACATCGAAGATCAGAGTCGAGTTGGGAGGGATGACTCCGGGGTGGCCGGCACTGCCGTAGGCGAAGTCGGGGCTGCAAGTCAGCTTGGCACGTTCACCAACAGACATCTGGAATAGGGAAAGGACAATGGCTAAAAGTGTACCCACCATTGTAGCAACTAGTGACCGATACCATTAGAAAGGTCTTTCGAAATACGTAATTTTATTGTATGGCGGTAACTTCGTAACTTATGGGAGAACAAAGTTATCATTAAATGAAATGTTCATATTTATTATTTAGCGTTTGATCGCTGTCGTCAACGTCACAACTCATCATAAAGATGGCAGCTTGAGCACCCATTTGATAGCCTCTTTGTCAGCGGAGTGGACTTTTTGCAGTCCTCCCTCCATCAACCATAGAGGACAATCATCCGTCAGGTGGGCCATGCTCTGAATAGCTCCGCAGGAGCAGAAAGGGGAAAGGAACAACATACAAGTCTATGTAAAGCGCAAACGAACGTCTGGATTAAGCAACATTTATTGGAGACGGTAGCTGGATGGGTGATCATTTCTATGGCACATTAGTTTCAGGTTCTTCCATCTTTCAGACTATATGATAATAATAGGTAAAGAGACACCTGTCACCCAATAAGAAGCGACATGCGCGGTTGGTATTCTTTATATGGACTTGTATGGCCATTTGATCACATTTCATTTGATCATAATTTTTTCTCCATTACCGCCACATAATAAAATTATGTATTTTGAAAGACCTTGAAAGCCAGCGTGGTGGAGTATGGCTCAAGCTTACTCGGATCCGAGTAAAGGCCTGTGCCCCTCGGTGGGGACATTAATGGGCTACATTTACTACTTACTATTTACTTTATAATGGTATAGGTCACTAGTTGCTACACGGCTGGGGCCCATAGAAAATTAATGTTCTGAATTTTTCAATTCAACTGCGTAAATGATGTAATCAGTTGCATGCTACAATATGCCTTTGAGCCCTAAAAATAGTACTGTTGGCCCCCAATTCCAGAAACGGATGGCATGCCTAACGTGACCATACATCCCGCTTTGGGCGGGACTGTCCCACTGCCCCCGTAAGAGCAAAAATGTCCCACTTTAGCAAATAGTTCTAAGTTTGTATGTAAATATCATGTAATGTTAAATTTAAAACCCTTGCATTCTTTTTAGGCAGATGATATTTACTCGAGTTATGAGATGGATTTTACTATTGCCTGTATTGTTCAATTCAATTTTTGGATTAATGGCTTCTACTGTGGATCCCTACAGTAATTCCGCCAATATCACGTGTTAAAGATGACACAGAGAGGATCACTTTGTACAGTTATTGTTTTATATGAGTGTTTGTTTGACACACGTCATATTCTGTCGTTGTTATGTGAATAGATTGCTGACTATCACCATGCGTATTTTATTCTAATCTCATGTAGTCAGTTTCTCCATCAATTCAAGATGATAGACCTATGAAGCTGTTTGTCAAGCATCATAATATTCAAATTAGGTACCTATTATCAGACAGCACAGTATAGTTTGAGGTTATAAAATACACACCTTAGCAACGCCTTGGTCCCATCCCTTGATGACTTCTCCTTTGCCGATTTTGAAGGTGAAAGGTTTGCCGCGATCGCGCGAGGAGTCAAACTTCTTGCCGTTGGTCAGAGTGCCCGTGTAATGAACGATCACCGTCTGCCCATTCTTGGGGTATGTAGAATCTGAAAATAGGAAATTACTGGTTATTTTTGGGGCCGGACAAACGGCAGTCACATTGGTTAGCCGGCTGAAAATAGTGAGGACCATTTCCTATCTATTGATTAAGAATAATTAGGATATGGTCGGTATACTGTCTGTATGTATGAAACATACCAAGCTGTCCGCTGGGTTCGTGTTCTTTTGATAAGTCTAGGTCATTGATAAATATCTGTTTACATATGACAGTGTTGCAAAACAGAACGTTATTATCGTGGATTATGAACATTTACCATCTCCGGGGCTGATTGTTTCGACGTCAACACCCATTACGTTTTATTTACAGTTGATCGAGTGGAAATTCACAACCAAACCAACGCCGTCAGCGACCTTTGCGAAATTTTATTAATGGCGGCCGGCCAGACAAGTCCAGTGTTGCCATGCCTGCCAGGCCCGACACGGGATTTGACGGGATATCGGACGGTCAGAAATCAGAAAATGGACGGTTTTCAGAATAATAATAATAATATAACTTTATTCCATAAATAAAATTTCCATCTTATAAACTAAATAAATAAATAAATAAATACTAAAATAAATAAGACAGCATTGCTCAAAAACAATTCCCTCAAAGTAGCTAAGAAAGGAATAAACAACAGTAAGTCGTGGATGACATGTCTTAAGGACGCAAATGGAAAGAAACATGGACATAAAGACAAAATAATGGAAATATGTACAGATTTTTATCAACAGCTCTACTCAGATACATATAATACACTAGAATCACAACTTATAACAGAATTTTCTTGCCCACACGACATACCACCAATTACCGCATTCGAAGTTCATTGTGCATTACGTTCAATGAAATATAATAAAAGCCCAGGCCATGATGGCATTTCTACAGAAGTACTTAAACTAGGAGAATCAGTGTTACTTCCGCATGTAACAAACCTCTTTAACGCAATTATACATAGGTACTGGACGATTCCCAAAAAATATGTGTCACTCGGAGATTGTGCTTCTTCATAAAAAGGGTGAAAGGTCAGATATCGGCAACTACAGACCAATCAATTTTGTTTCACATCTATACAAGGCATTTATAAAAGTGATTGAACGCCGTATATCTGGCCTGTTGGATCAAGCACAACCACCTGAGCAGGCAGGATTTCGTCCAGGCATGCCCACCACCGACCATTTGCACTCCCTCAACCAGATCATAGAGAAACACCAAGAATTTCACCTTCCTCTTTATCTTGCATTTATAGTAAAGCATTTGATAGCTTGACACACAGATCAATATTTAAAGCATTGCACACCCAAAAAATTCACGATTTTTACTGTAGATCAATTAAACTTATCTATGATAACAGTACATCCGCTATCAAATTACAAACCTCCGGCCCTTCTTTCCCAATTCAAAAAGGGGTAAAGCAAGGCGATCCGCTTTCCCCTAAACTCTTCACGAGCACATTAGAAGAAGTTTGTAGAAAAATAACACCAGAATGGGAACAGAAAGGCATAGAAGTTGGCGAAGCAAGGTTAACCAACCTTCGCTTTGCCGACGATATCGTGTTATTTTCTCGTTCTGCAGGAGAGCTACAGTCGATGCTACAACACCTGAGCATGGCAAGCCTCGAGGTGGGACTAAGGATGAATATGTCAAAGACCAAGGTCATGACAAACAGCACTGAGCATACAGTGGACGTGGATGGGTCAAGAATTGCATGTGTCCAAGAATACATCTACTTGGGCCAAATAGTCTCTTTCCAGGCCAGACAAGACAAAGAGGTCGAAAGACGAATTGGCAATGCCTGGAAAAGTTATTGGTCCATGAAAGAGCTCATGAAGGGAAATCTCCCTCTTACTCTGAAGCGACAACTGATGGACATGTGCATTCTTCCCATCCTTACCTACGGAGCTCAAACTTGGTCTTTGACTGACATCCAAAAGTTTAGACTCGAGGTTTGCCAGCGAAATATGGAGCGCAGTATCTTGGGGGTCCGGTTGCTGGACCGTGTCCGGAACACCGAGTTGCGCTCCAAAACTAAAATAAAAGACGTAGCAGAAAAAGCGGCTGAATTGAAGTGGGACTGGGCCGCCGGCCACGTTGCTCGTATGCAACCGGACCGATGGGCCAAACAAATGACACTCTGGGTCCCACAAAACGCAAGGCGAGGCCGCCCTAGAAAACGTTGGAGTGACGAGCTGAGGGACCACAACAAGAACTGGTGGTAATCGGCCCAGGAGCGCGATGCATGGAAACGGGGAAGAGAGGCCTTTGCCCAGCAGTGGGATGATATAGGCTAAATAAAAAAAAAAAAAAAGTAAACTTAAAAAAAAAAAAATAAATAAATAAACTAACACAAAAACATAAAACACATCAAAAAGGAAATTCACATACTAGCGGATAACATTATAGGTACTAAAATATAAATATCAGTCTAGTTGGAGATCAGTGAATATAAAACTAAGTAACAAAAATACTGATAGGGTGGAAACAAAAAAAGCAAGCAAGATATTAAAAAAATTAGGCAGAAGGCCTCACTGTTTGATATTGGAGCCACTGTCGATGGATGGGACTCCCGAGCCCGAGCCAAGTTCGCGCGGCGCACACGATGCTGTTGGTGGAGGCGCGCAGGCGCGCAGCCGCGCCGGCGGTCACGTGACGCACGAGCCCCGCCCAGCCAGGCAGGCGCGCCGACACGAACATCTCGTCATCTTTATATATTCATATAATATATTTTTGTATTTATTTAAAAAGTATAATGTTATATAGGTATCTATCATAAATATTTATTTTAGTCTTTATGTTTAGGATATAAGTAAATTTTAGAATGCATATTATATATTTATGTATGCAACCTTTTAAATTTATTGTTGTACACATGGGTCTACCTCCGCTCAGCTATCAACCTCTCTCATCGAAATTTGGTTTGCTGGAAGAGTTCTCTTTTTAGAGATAAGCTCGCCATTGTACACTTTATATTACCTACCGTGCTTTGTTAACTTTTTTTGTGTGCAATAAAGAAATTATGAAATTATGAAATCTCGGACGCGCTGCAGCAGCGCGGTAGGCGGTTTATCGCTCTCCTTCTATTATTCTATTATTCTTCTTCTTCTATTATTCTTCTTCTGTTATTGTACTCATGTACAGGAGCTCTATTTTTCATTCGCTCGTGTGATATAAGTATGACTTGCGTTGCGTAATGAGAGGTTCTGATCTGACCAATCGTTGCAGAGCGAATTGAATAAAAAAACGAAAATCGGTAATCGGTAGAAAAGAGCGCTCGTTTGCAAAAGAGCGATTGAGAAATAGAGCTCCAGCCCCCGTAGACAAGATGCAAAACGCTATTATCGTTCGCAAGAAACGCTAAGAATATGTATGTGATTTGACGTTTGGTCACGCTACGCTAGTGTCACCAAATGCCAAATCGCTATTGAGTTTTCTTTTCGTTTCGTTTTCGTAGCGTTACCTTCCGTTACATTTCCCTCTCAAGACTCCCGCAGTACGGTGGATGACAGCTATCAAAAATGACAACCAGTCTCGCGTAAAGACACCTTCCATACAGTAAGCTCCGGTTTCGGAAAACTGCCCCGGACCCGGAGGGAAGAAATCGGCTCTTGTAAATCCCAATATAGTTTTATTTATACTGGCAACACTGTAGGGAATGGCCAATGAGACTTGCTTCCGGTTGATATCTCACACTTGATTGGTCGAGAGTTCAGTCGCAAAAGCGATTTATTTTTCGCGCGTAATTTCCGTGATTTTCGAAATTCGCGATGACATTTTTTTTTACACTGATTTAATTATAAAAAGATGGCGATTGATACTCTTTGGGTTTGTCTAGGAACCTTGGATGAACTACCTACTAGGAACAGAAAGAGGACGGCGACGCCCGGGACGGCCGCAAGGTCGATTTAGACGAAGACAATTTTCAGCCGCCTACATTAAGGCGCCTAAAAAAGGCACCGTGTAAACAGTTTCGGATATATATATATATATATATCAGATCCCAAAAAGTCAACCACCCTTACGCGTCTCACATGTTTCGTCATCACATGACACTGGCATAAATTGTCTGGCATAAGACAGATTGCCATGAACTAAAATTGAAGTTGAAGTTGAAACAATGATCAATCAGCCTCATCCCGTAAACGCTCTCATACAGCCTTGTCGGTCGAAAACAAACCGGAACCCAGCAGCAGTACAAAAGTGCCTAAAAATATCGGTCGTATCCGATACTCAGCTACTGACAAATCTCCCTTTCTTGTACATGTTTCACGAGCTGAAACAGATCAACAATCCGGAACCACCATTCACCCGGTCAAGTTTGGCATGTTCTTACTGAGAAATAAATTTCAGGGTATAAAAAACGATGGTGTTAAAAGGGTGGGCAGAAACCGTGTATCGGTAGAATTCCACAGACCTGACTCGGCTAACTCCTTTATAACAAGCAATGCATTAATATCGAACGGATATTCGGTAACTATCCCATCATATAATATAACTCGCATGGGAGTTATAAAAGACGTCCCAGCAGAATGGTCCGAGGAAGAAGTAATTGAAAACATTGAGGTTCCAAATGGATGTGGTAAAATATTAAAAATACGCCGTATAAACCGCAAGGTTGTTTCAGATGAAAAAACCGAATGGAAAGCCACTCAATCTGTTATAGCTACTTTCGATGGTCAGGTTCTCCCTAAGAGGGTATATTCTTTCTTCACATCTCTCCCTGTAGAGTTGTACCATTTCCCAACAATCCAATGTTACAACTGTTGCAGGTACGGTCACACTAAAACTAAATGCCGCTCAAATCCCAGATGTTCACGTTGTGGTGACAACCACTCCACAGAGACCTGCTCCCTAAGCCCAAATTGCTTTTTTTGCTCTGGCAATCACTTTGCGACCAGCAAGGATTGTCCGGAACAAATGAGACAAAAAAATATCAAAATTACTATGTCTGAAAGAAACACTTCATATGAGGAGGCATCTCGCTCCTTCCCTTCGTCCTATAGGTCTTTTGCAGAGGTGGCAGCAACTACTCCTTCCCCTCTAACCCAATCAAACTCCTTACCTGGCTCACTACCCCCATCTTCTTCTGTTTCATACAGAAAAACTGTCTTCCAAAACAAAAAGCCCAATCATTTCTCCCCTTCAGGATATGACAAGGTAAGTCATCAAAAACTTATCAACTCCTTCTCTATTCCAGAGCCTCAGAATGGCTGCGCCCTTCAAGGCCAATCTCCTAGCCAACCCTCGTCTTCAGACAATATTGTCTCACTCTTGTTATCCCTAATTACTTCCATTATCTCATCTAATCTGGGGGCGCGGCAGCGCCCCCAAGCCAAGTCGAGCAAAGATCAAAACATACGGGCGCAGCAGTAACATCCTTTACAGGAAGCCATTCAGAGCATATTTGACCTACCTGTTACTCCGTTGTGGATAAAGATAGAAACCTGAATTCCCGGCGGCTAAAAGGCACCATGTCATAAGACATATTCTCAAAATTTCAATAAATTTGAACCAGTAGAGTTGAAGGTACAGCAATTCAAAGTTCCTCAATTTTGACACTCACTGACTCACTGATTCACGATCATGAAAACTCTAAAGGTTACTTCTAGCGAACCCACAAGCTTAAAATTTTGAGCATGGTTAAAGTTTAGCCTGCAAAGCCAAGGAAAACTCAAACATTGCGCAATTTTAGCCCCAATTTCATAATATATTAATTATCAATAAGCTCAGTACACGACTACTTCGATTCATCGCTATTCCCCATTAGATGTCGCTATGTGTATCTTGAATCGCGGTATGGTTTGGTTCCAGCTATGATTTAAATAAAGCGGTTACAATATTGTCTAATATCGCTATTCCCCATTAGATGTCGCTAGGTGTGCATTTCCTGAATCGCGGTATGGTTTGGTTTGAGGTATGATTTATATTTATATAATTCACCGCCCAGACTTGTCACAAATCGTAACATCAAAGCCACAGAGAAGAGCCCATAGAGATAGGGAGTGGGCTTTGAGAAAGTCGGTAGCTAACGCACAAGAAATAGTACCCGAAAAGAAAAAAAGGAAAGTTACTTACAAAAAGAAATGAGATCCCAACAAAACATGCATACGCATATACAAAAACGCCAGTCTCGCAGCCTGCGCAGTTTATTCTACCGTAAAAAGTTGTGAGATCTAATTTTAAACCAAGTCGGATAATTTAACCAGTATCTGTGTATGGTAGAATCTTTCCAACAACTTTATTATCGTATACTGTTAAGTACCTACCTAATTAGTTAACTAATTACATTTATAGTGATCGGATCAATATAAGACATCTTTATTTCTTCAATAATAATTAGAATAACTTGGCAATCGCGCTCAACTGACCACTCTATAGCACCCAGAGCACAAATGAATATTATTACTCAACACAACACATCTCTAAATAAAGATAAACTTAACTAATAAGAAAACAACGAATTATTTCGGAGCGAGAGCAATAGGTACATTACGTTGCACACACGGTCCTATAGTCGACAACTTTTCTACGTGCGATTGCCAAGTCATTCTAATTATTATTGAAGAAATAAAGATGTCTTATATTGATCCGATCACTATAAATGTTATTAGTTAACTAATTAGGTAGGTACTTAACAGTATACGATAATAAAGTTGTTGGAAAGATTCTACCATACACAGATACTGGTTAAATTATCCGACTTGGTTTAAAATTAGATCTCACAACTTTTTACGGTAGAATAAACTGCGCAGGCTGCGAGACTGGCGTTTTTGTATATGCGTATGCATGTTTTGTTGGGATAATTCTATACCTGACCACGTAGCATCTCAACTCTTCTCTGTTTTAAAAAAATTCAATGGCTCTTTCAGCCATCCTCCAATGGAACGCGAGAGGCGTCCATAATAAAATCAATGACTGTATATACTTATTTAATCAACATAAGCCTCTTGTCTTTGCCATCACGGAAACATGGTTTAAACCGGGTTCCCGCTCTAACATACGGGGATACTGTTCTTTCCGTGATGACAGACAAGATGGATGGGGCGGAGCCGCCCTTTTTGTAAATAATCGTGCCTGCCCTGTACAGCTCCCTATCCCCCCCCCATTGTGACCAGATTAATGTTGTTGGAGTTAAAGTCCAAGACATCTCCATTATATCTATATATACCCCCCATCCTAATCTTTCTTTTATTTCTGACTTAAGAAATATTTTCTCTGGTCTAACCCCCCCATTCCTAATCTTAGGTGACTTTGACAGCCATCACTCTTCATGGGGCTCACCCCACAATGATAGTTTTGGAAATGCGTTGTCTAACCTGTTTGATGATCTCAATCTGTGTATATTAAACGATGGATCTGCCACTCGCTTGACACCCCCCACTCAGAATAAAAGTTGCGTGGACATTTCATTATGCTCCCCGGATATGGCATCTCTATTGCACTGGCACAGGCCGGGTCTCACTTATAGCAGCGATCATTTCCCATTAAAAATGTTCCTGCCACATTCTTCAATCCCTCATAAGGACCATACCCCCCTACTTAAATACCGTTTAAATGAAGTCAACTGGGATAAATTTGCTGATAATCTGAGACCCCACATAGTTAACCTTCCTAATGTTTGTGAGGAAAATGCTGAATCTTGCTACAGCCAGTTTACACAAGCTATCTCGTCAGCAGCGGACGAAACATTTCCTCTCAAAAATTCGGCATCTGACAAAATTTCCTCTCCCCCGTGGTGGGACAAGGAATGCACGGAGTTCATCACAGCACGGAACAATGCAGAACGAGCCTACGCCGATAGTATGACCACTGACAACCTCATAATCTATCGCAAAATAGTCGCCAAATCCAAGCGTGTATTTAGAAAGAAAAAAACGGATAGTTGGAAACGATTCTGTTCTTCCTTATCACCTTCTACTCCTCCTTCTATAGTTTGGCGGCAGATAAACAGGTTTAGACGGGGTTGTGTGGCTCAATCGTCTCCTCGAATTTCTCGTCCTATTGCTGAGATGTTTTTCAATAAGCTGGCTCCCGATTTTGTCCCCCACCAGGAGGACTATTCCAACCACACTACTGACCCAACCCAAGTTCATGATCCGTTAGACGCTCCTTTCTCCATTGTTGAGCTACAAACAGTGTTATCCCATGTGCGAGACTCAGCACCTGGAATGGACGGATTCCCCTACTCATTTCTGTCCAACGCTGGCTTACCAGCATTACAGTACTTCCTGCAGATTGTTAACATCTTCTATAATTCTGGATTAGTACCTAGCCCCTGGAAGAACCAAGCGGTTATTCCCATTTTAAAGCCCGGGAAATCCCCTGATAACCCGAACCACTACAGACCAATAGCTCTTTCTTCTGTAATGGCTAAAACCCTAGAGCATATGATCAAGAACAGACTGGAATGGTTTGTAGAGTCTAAGGATATCTTAGCAAAGTCCCAGTTTGGGTTTCGCAAGGGATGTAGTACTGCTGATAGTCTCAGTATCTTCACCACGGATGTCCGTTTGGCTTTCTCCAAGAACCACTCAGTCTTAGCCGTCTTCTTAGATATTTCCTCTGCTTATGACAGTGTCCTTCTTTCGGTACTCAGGTATAAATTACAAGAGCTGAATATCCCTGTAAGAATGAGACACTGCATATGCAGCCTACTTATGTCTAGGTCAATCACGTTACGTGTTCCTGGGGAGGAATTCGAACCCCGCATGGTGTGGCGAGGTCTACCACAGGGGTCGGTTCTCAGCCCCCTGCTCTACAACATATACACTTCATCTCTTCACTCCTCTCTAAATGATGACTGTCAAATTCTCCAATATGCTGATGATTTAGCGCTATACATTCCTAGTTTCTCAGTTGACGATGCTGTAGAGTCTATGCAATTATCCCTGAACTCATTAATCAACTGGTTATCATTAAATGGGTTAGAACTATCCGCCTCTAAGAGCACTGTGGTTGTATTTTCTAGGAAACGGAACATCCCAGACATTTACTTAGAAATAAATGGTTTCTCTATCCCCGTACTCAATTGTGTTAAATTTCTAGGCGTATTCCTGGACTCAAAATTATCAGGCTCCACCCATCTTGGCTACATTGTCAGTAAATGTGAAAAAACTATAAATATCCTCCGTGTCCTCTCAGGCGTATGGTGGGGTGCACACCCTTTTACCCTAAAGTTACTGTACAATGCACTCATTAGGAGTGTACTAGACTATGGCTCTTTCCTACTGGAACCATGTAGTAAACTGGCACTATATAAACTAGACAATATCCAAGCCAAAGCTCATAGAATTATCCTTGGTTGCATGAAGTCATCTCCTATTAACGCCTTACAGGTGGAGTGTGGGGACCCTCCTCTTCACCTTAGACGCCAATTTCTTGCTGACCGTTTTATATATAAAGCTTATCTATTCACTCACCATCTATTGTTTCCAAAATTAGAATATCTAAGTAACATTTGCAACAGAAACAATGCTTACTGGAAATGTAAAACCCCTCCTCTGATCCTCAATAGTTATAGGAAGATCACAAGACTGGAGAATACTGCCCCTATCAAACGAAGTGTACACCTACCTATATATGAATTTTCCCTTGAATGCATCCATTATATCCCCAATATAATTTTAGACCTTAATATTGACAAGGGCTCCTCTTTGGCCAATCAGTCATTTAACTCCATTCTGAACTCTAGATGGGAAGGGTGGCAATATTTTTACACAGATGCCTCAAAGCTGGAGAAATCTGGCATGACTGGTTTCGCAGTATTTTTCCAAAATTCTAAAATAGAAATTAAATTTCAGAGCCCTCCCCAAAGCTCAGTTTTCACTGGAGAATGCTTAGCTGTTTTGGAAGCCTGCTTATTTATAGAGTCACACAACATAAAAAAATCGCTTATCATTTCGGATTCCAAAAGCTGTCTGCAGGCCCTCCTGAAAAATCAATTTAAATCAAAACTGCACAGCAATATCCTTTTAGAAATCAAAAATTGCCTTCTCGAGTGCTCCCAAAAAAACATTGAAATTAATTTAATATGGGTCCCTAGCCACTCTGGCATAGTGGGGAACGAACATGCTGACAAATTGGCTAAATGTGCAGTCTTAGAGAATAGTGCCAGTGACCGTAAGCACTTCACTAATCAGTGCTATGATCTATTGGCCTTACCTGTAACGGACATGCAGAAGACCTGGTTGGTTGAATGGTGTGCTTCAAGTAAGACCAAGGGAAAGCGTTATGCGTCGATTCAGCCGAGTATCCCTACGAAACCGTGGTTTTCCAAATTCAAAAATCTCCCTAAATCTTTGGTCTCAATATTATGTAGAATACGTTTAGGTCACTGCTGTACACCTGCATTCCTTAAAAAAATCGGAATCAGAGCCGACCCGACTTGTGATTGTGGTGTGGAAGATGGGACTGTGGATCACATCTTCCTTAACTGTCCCATTTATGGCATGGATTCCCTATACCCCTCAATCCCCTCCCTAGATATCCCTACCCCAATTAACATCTGCCACCTCCTCTCCTTATTCCCTAATCCTAAAGTAGTATTTTTATTGGCTAAGTTCTTGCACGTAAACAAAATTAAATTATAGAAGTCGTCGGTCGCTCACTAACTATGTGTTCCATGTATATTTGTAAATATTGAATATAATTAAAACCATTATTGTGTCGATTTTTCTAATATCAGATCCCAAAAAGTCAACCACCCTTTCTTAAATCTTGTTACGCGTCTCACATGTTTCGTCATCACATGACACTGGCATAAATTGTCTGCCATAAGACAGATTGCCATGAACTAAAATTGAAGTTGAAGTTGAAGTTGAAACAGTTTCGGCGCCAATTTTTCGCGGCATGCCAGCGCAGGCACAGAATAGAACACGCGCCTATTTTTTGGCGCCAGTGACCTCCGCCCGCGCCAATTTTTCGGACTCGTGTAAACATGTCGCTGCCAGTCCCTAGCACGCCTCCGTTTAATCAGCTATTCACGTAATAACGTGGATAGTTTGATAATACATTGCCTTTTCAACTTCCGAGTTTGTGAATTCATTTTAAATGATGGAGATCCTAGCGTAGAAAGACAGGCGCAAAAACTAGCACCGTCGGCTGTGGCGGCGTGCTTATGAATATGACTGGAAAGGCAGGCACCGTGTAATAAAGCCGGGTCCAGATCAGCGAGCTGTAACCGTAACCGTTGCATGCACTGTATCCAAAAAAACATAGTGTGTACGTGGTTCGTGAGCGGCAGTCAGCAGCACGCGTGCGGCTCGCAGCGAGCCGACGCATACAACGTACTCATCTCTGAACCCGTAACGTTGCACGTTACTGTAACAGTTACTGTTACCAAAAACATAGTGTGTACGTGGTTCGTGAGCGGCACGCGTGCGGCTCGCAGCGAGCCGACGCTTACAACGTACCCATCTCTGAACCCGTAACGTTGCACGTTACTGTAACAGTTACTGTTACCAAAAACATAGTGTGTACGTGGTTCGTGAGCGGCACGCGTGCGGCTCGCAGCGAGCCGACGCTTACAACGTACTCATCTCTGAACCCGTAACGTTGCACGTTACTGTAACAGTTACTGTTACCAAAAACATAGTGTGTACGTGGTTCGCAAGCGGCTCGCGAGCGGCTCGCAGCGAGCCGACGATTGTCGGTTTTTGCCGCGAATCAAAGGTCGCTCGCAGTGCGCAGTGCTTGGGGCCTTCTCGTACACACTAGGACCTAGTTACTGTATCTGCTCGGTTACAGTTAAGGCTCGCAGATGAGTACGCTCGGTGAAAGCGTTCCGGCGACGACGTCGTGAGCCTTCTGTACAAGCGTACACACTAGGACCTGGTTACTGTATCTGCTCGGTTACGGTTACAGCTCGCTGATCTGGACCCGGCTTAAGTAAACGGCTAGTGCCGGAGCGCTGGTCACTGGTGGCGAGATTTAGGCGGCTGAAAATTGTCATGTCATCATCTAAATGGTCTGAAGATGTGCTGTCGGCAGGCACTGGCGCCGTAATTTAGGCGGCTGAAAATTGTCTTCGTCTAAATCGACCGAGATGGTCAAACGACATGTAGAGGTGGCAGGTCGAGACTGGATGACAATCGCAGAAGATAGAGATAAGTGGCATGGCTTGGAGGAGGCCTTCACCCGGTCAGGGCCCTAATGCTGCTCTGAGAATTTCACTTATATTTCATTACTATTTCATTACTATTCCATTGCAAACACCCAATCAAGGAGGATAATAATTTAGGAGAATACCAAATGACGCCATTTTGGGTGTTGGCAATGGAATAGTAATAAAATATAAGTGAAATTCTCAGAGCAGCATTAGGCCCCAGATCAAATCTTTCTGAGAAGATGACCTATATTCTTCTAGTATTGACCTTGATAATGTATCTATAAGTAGTTCACACCATGTTCATACACTTGACTTCAATGCTTTGCATAAACAGAAAGAAAATAACCGGCCAAGTGCGAGTAGGACTCGCGAACCAAGGGTTCCGATCACACTTGGGAAGTGTAACATGTGTAATTAGGTTTACACAATAAAAAAACTTATGTATTATTCATCCATGTAAACCAAATTAAATATTTTTGTAGAAAAACAGAGATTTGCAGTTTTCAGATTGTTCCCTTTGCTTGTGCTTTTGCTTTGTGTAACTCTTTATTAATCTGTGCTTTGTGCCAAATTTCATGATTGTAGGCCTACGGGAAGTACCCTATAGGTTAAGGGTCCACTGCGATTTTTTACAGCATAAAAGGTCATATCGTTCGATTGCGTTGACCATAAACCTTAACAATTGATATTTTCAGCTTGCTACATCCATGCGTTCTTGATTTAAAGGTTGTGACTTGTGACACACGGACAGATGGACGGACGGACAACAAGTGATCCTATAAGGGTTCCTTTCTGGGGTTCCGTTAGAGAAACAAGGAACCCTTATAGTTTCGTCAAGTGTCTGCCTGTCTGTCCGTCCGTATGTCACAGCAACTTTATTCCAAAACTATTAATGGCCGATCCCAATAACCTATCTCTATCCGTGATCTGCAGATAACGAGTTACATTTGACAGTTGCGCTATGGTATTTGTGTCAAAATTGACACTAGCAATCTCAAATCTGCAGATTATGGATAGAAGATAGGTTATTAATTTCGGCCGTAAGACTACACAGTTGAAACTTGGTATGTAGATGTATTCTGTAAACCGCTTTACGATTTATATACAAAATTGAAAAATTAAAATATTAAGGGGGGGCTACCTATACATGGAACTGAGACCAAAAAGATTTTTTTCATCAAACTCATGGTAGAGCCAGGTCCCCGATTTTTGCACTATCGAGATCATCTCCCCAGTCGAGATATAGGTTTTGATAATGCCTAAATCCGTCGAAAATGATCTCGATTTATATTTATTTCGATCGAAAACGGGTAGATATATCTCGGTTGGTCGAAAGGCTAGTCGAAAGAATAGCTTTTCCTTGTTTTTGATAGAGATTTCGGTATCTCAAAATCGATATTTCGACCATGGACATGACCTCGCTAGCGCCAGAATTGCCTTCCTGAACCGTTGTCCACAGAGGTTGTCAAACATAGAGAGGAGATAGGGAATTTGATTCGCACCCTGTTTTATCCTAAAGAGTATCTATCTAGCGCTATTACTCATGATGAATGACTGGGATAGAATACTTAGTAGACATTGCGGCTTCGTTGTGGTATTAAAAAGACATGTCATCATTTAATTAATTGAAATATCACCCGCAGCTCGAATGGTAGTGGCATTTTGATTTCGTCGTGTCAGTAACTCAGTTCCCGCCATTCGAGCCAAATGGTGGACCTAGCTCGTTGCATTTAAAAATATTATTTTGATAAAACATAAAATAATGATTACGTAGGTATTTGTTTGATATAGAGGTAAGACGGAAAAAAATAATTGTTTGATACAGAAAAATTTACTTTGTCGGTCCAGAAACAATTGTGTACTAAATAGTGAATACCTGCCCCGTTTACAAACTTATTAAATAGTTTTTTTCGGGTACCTACCTCCTAGTGGCTTTCCAATTTTTTTTTTGTGTTTGAAGAAAAGTTTCACCCACAATACAATGAAGCGGGATTGGTAAGTGTGTATGTATGACTAGCTTTTGGCGATTGTGCCTACAGTGCCGAGGCCTCAGCTTCTCATACGTTTGTTTTTAATTAACATAGGTCCCTACGTTAGGAAGAGTCGTATCGTATATCGTAGGTATACTCTCTTTTGCTACCCTGTAGAAGCCCTGCGGAGAGAAAGACTCATGTTCATCATGTTCTATATAACCCTTTCTAACCTCGGAAAGAAAACTGTCGTAGTGGTGCCCGAGCGGGTCGCCGTGTTCGCGCTCATCGGAAACGATCGGCCGGGAAGCAACCTTTGGCCAAAACGGGCATTGGATGGATGTCCGTTTCTGGGCATTTGTTTCTGGTGCTTCCGCGTTTCGGATAGATCCCGCTTACTATTGCTGCTCGGTGGTAGTAGTCGTAAAGCTGTGTCAGTCGCTTATAACTTGACAGCTTGATAACTTCTGACAGTCGGATTGGTCCTGGGTTGGCCACCAGCCCGATACCACAGAAGAGATAATAGTACCGATACCTCTGACTGACAGACATAACTCCTGAGACTGCGTACCCAGGCAGGTAGAGAGGCCCATGCCCTAGGGGGGACATTAATGGGCTCCATTGCTTTAATATTATGAAGTCTGTCAGTTAATCAGAGAATAATGTTGACTCGCCTTAGAAATAATAGTGGCATTTAACGACGATTACACAGCGAGTTTTGACAACTCCAACGTATGCTATGGTATGGAGTGAGTTGTCAAAACTCAGTGTAACCTCGTCGTCTATCTACTTAGTCGACCTTCTACGCCTTGCATTATTCCTGTGCTGGGACCACCATCCTTTGACCCATTTCTGCAAACATCATCTTATTCTTGATTGACATCTCCGCTATTGGCAGCCGAAGGTCAGGCGAAGTGGGTCGCACAATTTATGTTTTGTAGATCAATTCATGTGTTGACCCTAATTTTATACTTAGAAACGAGTTTATCAATCGTTGTAATTCTTTCTCTGATCATAAAAGCAACCCTTTAAGAGACCGGTGACCGCGTGAATTTACCATACAAACGTAATACAAAAATGATTTGAATTTGAGAACTAGTACAAAGCATTTAGACTGTTAAATCGGATTAATACAATGTTTATGCAGTTTCCTGGTCGTATACCAAGGTTCTTCAAATTGCTTAAAAATATTTTTAAATTGGTTGAAGAGGAACCCTGGTATACAGACCAGAACCCTGCGTAAACAGTGTATAAATACGAATGCAGTCTAAATACGTTAAACTATTTCTCAAATTCAAATCACTTTTGTATTACGTTTGTATGGGAAATTCACGCGGTCACCGGTCTCTTAACTGTTTCAAACTTAGGGCGGGCCCTATTAGGCAATCAGAACTTAGAATTTCAGCCTTAACTTATTTTTAGAGGAAAATAAATAAAACAATAAAAATAGGTTAAAGCCAAGCTAAGCAAGTCTAAGTGAGGAACATACTGTGCCATGTTTAGGGTTCAATACCCGAAGGGTGCCAAACGGGACCCTATTACTGAGACTTCGCTGTCCGTCTGTCTGTCACCAGGCTGTATCTCATGAACCGTGGTAGCTAGACAGTTGAAATTTTCACAGATGATGTATTTCTGTTGCCGCTGTAACAACAAATACTAAAAAACAAAATAAATTGAATATTAAGGGGGGCTCCCATACAACTAACGTGATTTTATTGCGATTTATTAGAGACAATGGTACGGAACCCTTCGTGCGCGAGTCCGACTCGTACTTGGCCGGTTATTACAATAATAAGAACACAAATTCAGATGCGGTGCGAAATTGTAAAATAAAGCTTTGTGACAGACAGATTTTCTGGCAACTTTAGGAGACTTTTCTATCTAGCAAAATTAATAAAAGTCACACTGACACACTGACACTCGTGATAAACAAGCTATTGAAGACATGGCTGTACGGCTTTGATGGCCATTGCCTTTCCATTCATTTGGATAAAGACGGAGAAAAAAAAAAAATAGTGAAAAAACGTACAGCAATAATTAATACTCTTCATTCCGAGCGATTTGTGTTTTGCTAAGGGCTGTTCTAGATTTGAATGCAGATTATTTAACTGATAGCTGAGTTTCCATTTGGTGGTAAAATTGGTTTATTTTCAGGGCCCTCTTACTTGTGGGATCGTTAATGTGCAACTTATGCAGTTCAGGAAATACAGGTAAGTGCAACACATCGGGTCATAGTGTCGGACCAGAGTCAAATACAGGTAAGTGCAACACATCGGGTCATAGTGTCGGACCAGAGTCAAATACAGGTAAGTGCAACACATCGGGTCATAGTGTCGGACCAGAGTCAAATACAGGTAAGTGCAACACATCGGGTCATAGTGTCGGACCAGAGTCAAATACAGGTAAGTGCAACACATCGGGTCATAGTGTCGGACCAGAGTCACATACAGGTAAGTGCAACACATCGGGTCATAGTGTCGGACCAGAGTCAAATACAGGTAAGTGCAACACATCGGGTCATAGTGTCGGACCAGAGTCAAATACAGGTAAGTGCAACACATCGGGTCATAGTGTCGGACCAGAGTCACATACAGGTAAGTGCAACACATCGGGTCATAGTGTCGGACCAGAGTCAAATACAGGTAAGTGCAACACATCGGGTCATAGTGTCGGACCAGAGTCAAATACAGGTAAGTGCAACACATCGGGTCATAGTGTCGGACCAGAGTCAAATACAGGTAAGTGCAACACATCGGTTCATAGTGTGGGACCAGAGTCAAATACAGGTAAGTGCAACACATCGGGTCATAGTGTCGGACCAGAGTCAAATAGCCGATTTGACGGTTGTCGGTTTTAAAAGCATTTTTATTCAGCACTACGTGATGTTTTTCGTGTAATACATGTCAAACGAACACGAAAACTAGTCTAGACTTTAGTCTTCACCTATATAAGCTACCGCTTTTATCGATTCATGATATTTCACGTTCAATGATATTCTACGGTCGGCGGCCGACGTATAGACAGCACTTAATAGCACGCAATAGGCAATTAAAAGTACGTACCTACAGCTGTGTGTGTGGTTATGTGACTGTACCACGGCAATGAGATGGCCCTGACTCAGCAATGTCACAGACGAATCTGTGACGCTGGTATTCTGCCAGGGCCAAAACGGACGCACAACAGTGGCAGTGTACACGAGTTATATAATTTATTATATATAATAGGTGTTTTAACCGAACCATAAAAAAATAATTATATTACTATACCTACCTCTAGCTACAATCGGTGTCATCGGTGTTGGAAATATCGCGAGGAATTTACTCCGTAGTTGCGGCAATAAGTTAGCCCCCAGCCACGCAAAATAGAGTATTCTGTAATTGGCTAAAATGGGCACGACTGCGCCTCGGCCACCCCATGTGGGAAAAATGCATGCCTCTATATGTCACTAACCTACTCTTAAATATCCAGAACCCCTCACCACCATCTCGCCCATAGCTACGGCCCCGTGCTCCAACCTTCGGCCTGGGGATGTAGACCTGCAGACCAGGGACCTGATAGCCGTGTACCAACTGGACCAGGACTCGCCGGGAATCACGACTATGACTGGGTCCGATGAGATGCAAAGAGCTTACCATATCGGCAACGGTGCTAACTTGACAACTGACTTTTCGTGAGTTTTTGTTTCACTTGGTCCAATTAATTTCTACTTCTTAGATGCTGTTCATCTTTTACCAACTCGTGGATGTTTTCCATATCCCTCCAACTCTTGGACTTTCCCGCCAATCTTCCACAAACATGTTCTTCATCTTCTTTTAAATCCTTGTCTTTCTTCCTCAAACACCTTTGATGCTCTTCATCTTCTTGCAACTCCTAGATGCTCTCCACGTCCTCCAACTCCTGGATGCTCTCCATCTTCCACCAATTCATGGATGCTCTCCATCTTTCTACAACTCCTGGTTGCTCTCCATTTTCCTCTAACTCTTAGTTCTTCTCCAACTCCTGGGTGCTCTACAACTTCCTCGTACTCCTGGATGCTCTCCATCTTCCTCCAACTCCTGGATGCTCTCCATCTAGCTCTTACTCCTGGATGCTCTCCATCTTCCTTTTACTCCTGGATGCTCTCCATCTTATTCCAACTTCTGGATGTTCTCCATCGTCCTCCAACTCCTGGATTATCTCAATCTTTCTCCGCTTCTGGATGCTCCTGGTAACTCCTGGAAATTCCTTGATGCTCTGCAACTTCCTTCATTTCCTGTATATGTATGCTCTCCATCTTCTTCCAACTGGATGCTCTGCATCTTCTCTCAATCTCTGGATGCTCTCTTACTCATTTTGACTCCTGGATGAACTTCATTGTTTCCAACTCCTGGATGCTCTTCATCTTCCTCAAATTCCTGGATGCTCTCCATCTATCTCCAACTCCTGGATGCTCCCCCTCTTCCTCCAACTCCCGGATGCTCTGTATCTTCCTCCAACTCCTGGATGCTCTTCATCTTCCTCCATTTCTTGGATTCTTTGAACCTTTTTCTAACTTATGAATGATCTTCATCTTCCTACATCTCTAATGGACCCTAAGCTTTACTTTTATGTTTCAGCCAAGTCTTTCCAACTGGTATTCCCGAGCAGTTCTCCATCATCAGTACCTTCCAGGCCGTCGGCCAGCGGCGGCCCTGGAGCATCATCAGGGACGGGCAGCGCAGGCACCAGCTCTCCGTCTCGCTGGTGCCGCGGCGGCAGACCCTGGTGGTCTACGTGCAGGGCGCGAAAACCGTCTTTCGGTCGCAGAAGGTACCTATTATTTTTTATCTTATTGGTTTCTTGAATTATTCAAAAATTTAATTTAAATTAGAGTCTTTCCAGCCGGATTCGGTGAAAACAACTAAGTATGCGTTCTACCCGCATTTTAAACAACTGTTAAGTCTACTTTTATAAGAAGGTGTAATTTTTATGTCCTTATTGAGATGTTCGTCATTGCTTGTATTGTGTGTATAGACACAGAATTAGACAGTTTAGTGTTACTCAGCAAAGGATGATGGGATCCTACAAATACCATAGGTGTTATATAGGTTACTGAACAATGTTCACCTTCATCCTTACAGTTGTTCTCTGGGGGCTGGCACAAGATACATGTTGGAATCAGCAATGATACCGCGCGAGTGGCTGTGGACTGTGTGGAGGTATTTATTTGATGAATATAATTTACTGATATCATAAAAATAAAACACTCGATACAATAAACAATTCAAAAGTAAATTACAGTATCTCACGTTCTACGTTTAATAATAAGAGAGTTTAATTAAGATATACACATTTTCAGCTGGAGCCTCAAATGTTCGTAAATCGTCATTTGGCAAACTCCAGCTCATTGACCATTGTGTCCCATGACGACGGAAAACCGGCCGCAGTGAGTACTTGCAATGTCCATGTCGCAGTTGGTTGGTTAAATCAGACACAATAACACCCTAGACCGTTAATTAATGACCGACATTTAACGAAGTCAGCATTTTGATTTAAATAACAAGATGGCGTCACGACAACAGTTGATTACTTTCAGAGTCTATCTTTTTGGCAAACGTTGTGCAACGTTGGTTTGTTGGTTGGTTCAGTGGTTTTTTGTTTAAAATTTGGTCTTTGGTGCAATTGTAAACACGTTGTCGACTCCGCCATGATTATTTCACGATTAGTAGTTTCACAAAACCGAATTGGTTGCTTTTAGGTCACTTTCTGTGCCAATACCACAGAAGAGATAATAGCCAATACTAAAGATAGGTTGTGTTAGGTCCTACATAACTTTATGAACCACCCGGAGCATTTTCACAAAACCTAATTATGTAGTTGCTTATTACCGAATTGGTTGCTTACTGCCAAAGTTGAAATGCCTCTTGTTGCCTATGAACGTTTAGACAACTCGTTAAACGTGTCTGACGGAACTTTAGCGACTTGGTTAAATGTCGATCTTACTTAGTTGACGGTCTAGTGTGTTAGTTAAGTGTCTGATTTCACCAACTAACTGCGACATCCACACCATTTATTAGAATATGTCAACGCTGCCGCCGCTGCCTAGATATTTCACGTACAAAACTAAACAAAGAGTTTCATTTTCAACCGACTTCAAAAAAGGAGGAGGTTATCAATTCGACCCGTATGTTTTTTTTTCTATGTTTGTTACGCGATAACTCCGCCAATTATGAACCGATTTGAACAAATCTTTTTTCGGCGTATAGGTAATACCTCAAGGGTGGTCCCATTGACACCAGGTCAGGATCTGATGATGGAATCCTGGAGAAATTGAGGGAACTCTTCAAATATTATAGGCAGACCTATAGTGATTTTAGTGTTTTTCATAATAACTCGTGCAAATGCACATGGTCTGACATGGTAAGCATAATATTGTGATGCGGAACTGCTGATGAAGACCACATATGGCCACCAGATCTGCTCAATACTAGGTACAAATACAATGCGTGGCTGACGGGCAGGCAACGCATAGCCTAAACCGGTGGACCTAGAGCCATGAAACTTACAGAGGTTCCTTAGTAGCGTGGGGTAGCACTGAGATGGGATTTGACAAAATTAATTCCCCAAGGGTGGGGGGATAAGGGGTTACAGTTTGTATTAAACTCAATCTAATCAAATAGGGTTTGTGGAAGTCGGTTTTTTCTAAAGTTTACTTTTTGTTTCAATTATCTGAGTACAAAACCGATATCTGACAGCAGCACCATAGCATTTAGTCATTTACTGAGACTTAGTCTCCGTTGCTAATATAATTGAAACAAAAAGTAAACTTTAGAAAAAACCGACTTCCACAAACCCTATTTGATTAGATTGAGTTTAATACTAACTGTAACCCCTTATCCCCCCCCCCCTTGGGGAATTAATTTTGTCAAATCCTATATCAGTGCTACCCCACGCGATTAAGGAACCCCTGTACAAAGTTTCATGGCTCTAGGTCCACCGGTTTAGGCTTGCGTTGCCTGCCCGTCAGCCACGCATTGTATTTGTACCTAGTATTGAGCAGATCTGGTGGCCATATGTGGTCTTCATCAGCAGTTCCGCATCAAAATATTATGCTATGTGCATTTGCACGAGTTATTATGAAAAACACAAAAATCACTATAGGTCTGCCTATAATATTTGAAGAGTTCTCTCGATTTCTCCAGGATCCCATCATCAGATCCTGACCTGGTGTCAATGGGACCACCCTTGAGGTATTACCTATACGCCGAAAAAAGATTTGTTCAAATCGGTTCATAATTGGCGGAGTTATCGCGTAACAAACATAGAAAAAAAAAAACATACGGGTCGAATTGAGAACCTCTTCCTTTTTTTGAAGTCGGTTGAAAATTGGTGTCTTTACGATGCTCTGTGACGTGACCCACGTGACACCTTCCGCCTATGACGCATTCTCTACGACGACGCTTGGTCATCATCTCAAGACATTATAATTTCCAGGTTCTCAAATGAGAACCTGACCACTTGACACTGGCAAAATTAACCTCAAAAGAGGTTAGGACGCCATTAATAAAAAGAAGAAGAAGAAGAAGACGCTTGGTGCTTTTGCAACGGGGAAGCCGCATAGTTACCTATTTAAATATTTTTATCCAAAATTAGTTTCTGTATATTTGTGATTCATAAACATTACATTTCAGATAGATCTTCAGTGGCTCTCACTGAGTTGCCATCAATACAACCTAACCGAAGACAGCTGCGAGGAAATTGCAACGGTAAGTTCCCATTGCACGAGTACTATCTAAATAGAAATTGTTTCTTGAATATTATAAATATCGTAGAGACGTTTTTGAAACAATCATATTAGCATAGCATGCATTTTGTCATAGCAGCTAAGGTAGCAGTGAAATGTCTTTTTACAGAATGTTCCTGAAAACCTACTCAATTTGAGCACAGAGACTCCACAGGTAAGTTTTGAATGCAAGTTGTATAAGCCATTACCTAATGGTAACCAAAATATACCCCCAGTTTCTGAGGCGCTGATCACAGGTCACGCTTAACTAATCGGTGGTTAATTCAAATTGGCTGAAATTAGTTAATCGATCTGTTATCTTTGATCAGAGCGTCTCAGAAGCCGGACGTTAGTCACATAAACTAGCACGCGTCACGTTTTTCTCCTACGCCACCCGGTATAAGCACCCCTAAGACACAATTTGCCCACGTCTGGATACATCATTTTGTGACAGGTAGCAATATTGAAGGTTTCCTCACGATGTTTTCCATCAATAACACTTAGGATTTACTTGACGACCTCTGTGGCGTAGCGGTTGTGCATATGCGAGAGGTCCCGGGTTCGAATCCCGGCTGGGTACAAAATAAAAAAGCCCCCAGGTCTTGGATGTTTACATGTTTGTGATGTTGCTGTTTCTGGTTCTTACGACACAGGGTATCCTAGTGTGGGCCAGGAGCAATGTATGTGCCTGTATGTAAATGTTTATTTTTACTTATCTCATTGTGTACCTGAACTTACCGGCTCCGAACCCGCAACTGCCTGAGAAGCAAGCGTGAAACCACGGAGCTCTTCCTCTTTAATATACTGACGGCCGGTTTCCGAGGCGCTGTTCAAAGGTTACGATTAGCTATGTGCCGATCGACCTGGGGCCCTGCCGCGCAGCCGCTGCCGGCATCGGCTTCGTGTTTGACTTGCCGTATTGTCATAATGACAAAGTTCATTCTTGCGCGTTTAAACACGATGCCGATGCCGACACCGGTTGCGCGGTAGGGGGGCTGGCCCCCGATTCTCGTGCTATCGAGATTATTTCCCCAGTCGAGATATCGGTTTTGATACGGCCTAAATCCGTCGAAAACGATCTCGATTTATATTTATTTCCATCGAAAACGGGTCGAGATATCTCGGTTGGTCAAAAGGCTTCTAAAGCTTTTTCTTGTTTTTGATAGAGATTTCGGTATCTCAAAAACGATATTTCGACCATCGAAATGATCTCGCTAGCGCCAGAATTGCCCCCCTGTGCCGGATTTATCGATTACGATCGGCACAAGCCAACAGAGCAATTAACTAATTTCAACCAATCACGTGCTGCTATTATGTGTTTCAGATCACCAATGCAGCAGCGGCTTCAAGTGCACTGACTGCGGGAGCTCTTTGTGACACCACATGTCCGGCTGTAAGTATTGGAATTAGAACGAGAATTCTAAAGAGCTACACACTACATCCTGCGCATCGGCAGCAGTCGTCTTAAAAACTGATAGTGCCCTAGCAGTTGCAGTTGTTTGCTGCTGCTGCCGACGAGCTGCTCGTGTAAACAGCTCTTATTAATTTTGGCCAATCTCTGCTGGGGAACACTCCGCACAACAATGGCAAACGACGAAAATATATTGAATAATTCGCCAAATTAAAAACTTAAAAATCCGACTTCATGACCTATTACTTGGTCCTCCCCGCTTGTTTTACAGTGTCGTCTATAGACACGAAAACGAGCCGACAAAATCTGTCTCCTGACAGTGAAGTATACATACTTAATTTAAACGAATATGCGATCCTAACAGCCAGGCAGGATATATATCTCGTGACAATGACTCTAAACACCGAAAAGTCACAAAAAATCTGGATGTAAAAATTGTCATCCATGTAAAAACAAATTGAACTTCACAGTTTTTTCATGTAGAAACCTAACTACTGGACTGATTCCGGATTAAAAAAAAAGAGACCAAACTATTGGGCTTCCCTTATGAACAAAGAAATAATTTTTGCAATCGGTTCGTAAGTAGCAGTTTCGATGCAACAAACATTTAAAAAAATATATGATAAAAAAACCAGCATTCAACCGAACTGATAACCCCCTCCTTTTTTGAAGTTGGTTAAAAATATGCAAAATGACAACTACTAAAGAGGAGGAATTTGATCTAAACGATTTTACTAACTTTGCAGGGACCTGTAGGACCAGTGGGACCACCGGGGCCACAGGGACTTCGGGGATCAACTGGACTTCCGGTAAGATTGATAAATGGACGCCATTTTTCAATAGGTGGCAAAAACACACTTTTCTATCTGTCAGAAGTCAGAACAGAACAGAACATAGCCTCTCAACCATCCAGCGTCCCCAAAAGATCCAAACCTTTTGTTCGATTTTTTATAGGTTTTGACCTTTATCTCGATGTATAGGTAGGTTGAAAATCGCGTACATTGGACGGACGCACGAGTACACAGTATACTGAGATTAGTTTAGTTTTCCGAGTGTTTTATCAACAATTTGAAATACGACCTAATAGGAAGGGTGTTAAAAAGATTTTCTTATTCAGGGTTACCGCGGCCTAGATGGTCCCGCGGGCCCCTTGGGCCTTCCGGGACCCAAGGGCGAGAGAGGAGAGCCAGGACCAACAGCATCAGTAAGTCAGATTACTCACTTTTTCAAGTGAAAGTAAATCAAGATAAATTTTATGTTCTAAAATACTGTTTGCAAAGGTTATTTGGATTGGCTTCCTGAAATAAAGATAACGTCTGAATACGTTTCAATAAAAATATTACAACCCTCATCAACCTATAAAACGGTATCTAAGATACTTATTATAGTATTCAATGTCAACGAATAAAAATGGGACAGCGAGGAATCAATCTTTTAAATTGGCATTGTGATCTGACCTTCAATAGATGATGCGAAATGTAATACGGACGATTTCTATCAAAGTACGGAGTAATTGAACATTCATTTTTATTTTATAAAGGTCGAGGTTGACAGTTCTAGAATACCAGGGCTGCGAGGGGAAAAGGGAGAGCCAGGGCAAAAAGGTAAGATTAGACTTACTTTGAGTGCCTATGTAAGTATTTGTGTTATTTTTAAAAGCTTTTATTAAACTTGCACTGTATGTATGTTTGTTTGTGGGTATCACGGTTCGCGTCAAAAATGTCGGCTTGAATTTGACCCACTTCCCGTTATCCGATTGAGCTGAAATTTCGCATACGTGTATAAGTCGGATGACAATGCAATATATTTCTGACTTAAAGCTGATCTGATGATGGAGACGGAAGACGGTCATGGGAACTCTGTCATAAAACATCGCAAGCCCGTCGAATTTGGGCTCGTTCGATTCGTCTTGACGAATACTTTGGTCCTAGAATATTTTTTTATGACATGGAGCTGATCTGATGCTGGAGACGGAAGACGGTCATGGGAACTCTGTCATAAAACATCGCAAGCCCGTCGAATTTGGGCTCGTTCGATTCGTCTTGACGAATACCTTGGTCCTAGAATATTTTTTTATGACATGGAGCTGATCTGATGCTGGAGACGGAAGACGGTCATGGGAACTCTGTCATAAAACATCGCAAGCCCGTCGAATTTGGGCTCGTTCGATTCGTCTTGACGAATACTTTGGTCCTAGAATATTTTTTTATGACATGGAGCTGATCTGATGCTGGAGACGGAAGACGGTCATGGGAACTCTGTCATAAAACATCGCAAGCCCGTCGAATTTGGGCTCGTTCGATTCGTCTTGACGAATACTTTAGTCCTAGAATATTTTTTATGACATGGAGCTGAGCTGATGCTGAGACTAAAAAGTTAAAAATAAATTAAAAGTAAAAAAACATTTTTAAACAAAGCTTTTATTTAATGCCCTAAAAAGAAGAAAATAAAATTTCAATTCAATCAAATGCGTCATTTTATTACATTACACAATTTATACGATATAAACATAAATCATCGTATAAATCTGTCGCATGCTTCGTCGCGTAAGGTGCAAATGGTATTATTTTGTGAAGCCACCGAGTTTGCGCTCATTTGATTCGTCTTAATAAGACCTATTAATTAACAAGGGGTATTTTTAGTTTTTAAACTACTTTAATTATATTTATCTTACACTAGACAAATGAATCTTTGTATTCGGGTCTGTATTTGAAAAACTTATGCTTATGAGTTACAGGAGACCCAGGCGAAGGTCCGGTGGGGTTGGCGGGAATTCCAGGAGCTAATGGTAAAGATGTAAGTGTGTTACATGCCTATGTAAATAATCTAATATCGACCTTAACATAAGAATAAGAATATATTTATTTAGAAAGCAAGACTTAAAGCTAGGTTTATTATAAGTTATCGTTTGTGCAAACACAATTTATACAGGAGTTAGACTGCGGCCCCACACTAGGCTGAGCCTGTATCGTGGGTGCCATAGTATGCTTAGCAGAGTGGGAAAAGTTGAGCGTAATTTATAAACAAAAAATAAATGTCAAGATAGGTACCTACTTAGAAACATTTAAAAAATTCCATAATAACATATTAACCATGTATTATCATGTCTATGTATTCAGGGCGAGACCGGGCCCCCAGGTCCTGAAGGTCCACGCGGAGAAAGGGGCCCAGTCTTTTATGTCAACAGCACAGGTTTGTATTTGTCAACTTTCCCACATTTGTCTAACAATCTTATTGTGTCTTATTTTTTACACGATTGATTAATTTGACATAAACTTAGTGGATTTGACTGTCAATAAGACTGGTGTCTTCTCATAATTCATCTTCCCGTGTATGTTTCTAGTGAACCCATTTACTGTTATTTTCTGCTATAGCTGGGATGGCGGGCCCCCCAGGTATGGCGGGGCGGGATGGTTCACCCGGTGCCAGGGGACCCCCTGGTGTTGACGGACCGCAGGTTTGTTACTCTCACTATTCTTATTTCGAAAGACAGCATTGTCCTGCAAGCCTGCCTTGGATAGCGATAATGAGTACACAAATGTTCGTCGTAGTGTTCTAGGGTCATAGTGCTCTTTATTAGGGTTGTAACGGATGCGTCTTATCGGAGGCGGAGTCGGAGGCAGAGGTGAAGAGCTTCGCCTCCGCGGAGTCGGAGGTTCACGGAGGCGGAGGTAGAAAAAATATGTATGATTGATTTATTTCGGAAAAGTATTTATTCAAAAGCTACAGGATATACTTACACATTACACTTTAACAATAATTTTTAACGGTACTCATAGTTAAGAAGAGGCAATTTAGGTACTATATCACTCAAAACAATCGAGGTTCAGTCACAAACACAACTAAGTATTTACAACTGCGAGCTAGAGTCTGTTTCAAGTTTAAATTCCCCTGGATCAAAGCATTTTCGTACTTAACCTTTGACAATAAAGACTTCGATAAAGGAACTATTCGGTGAAACGCAATCTAGTGAAAAAGTCGACAGGTTGATTCCTGTCAACATACCTACCCACCGCCCCCGCGTTCCATTCGCACAAACAATCTTCACTTCATTCAGTTGCATTCTCACATCAATACTCAGCCGAGCGGCCGTGCGTGATGCCTAGCGTCGCTACTGTCACATTGCGTGTACATTTTTGAACGTAAATAAACTTCGTTAAACCTCTGTTCAAAAATGGCGGAGGCGGAGTCGGAGTCGGAGTCGGAGTTACGATTTCTATCGGAAGTTCCGAACTTTCGGAGGCGGAGGCGGAGCTCCGTTACAACCCTAATCATTATGTATGTACACTGTACATGAATTAATTAATAACTGGGTTAGGGTAACCATAACTGTAACTTTTAATTAATACCTGAACTGTACTACGACTTTAAACAATAACGAGATGCATTTATTTATCACAGGGTATACCGGGGCAGATAGGACTGACAGGCGCACCGGGTATGCCGGGAGGAAGAGGAGAAGTGGGGCCACCAGGAAACAGCGGCGAACGCGGGCCAGAAGGGAAAGAAGTAAACAAATAGTGAAACATACCATATTACTTTCAATATAATAAATTAAAAGTAAAAAAACATTTTTAAACAAAGCTTTTATTTAATGCCCTAAAAAGAAGAAAATAAAATTTCAATTCAATCAAATGCGTCATTTTATTACATTACACAATTTATACGATATAAAAGCTTGTTGCGAGATTTACTTGTGTAGACTTAATTAGGTGGGTAGGCACCTATTTGCACAGACTTGAAGATAAATCCCGCAACAAGCTTTTATATCGTATAAATTGTGTAATGTAATAAAATGACGCATTTGATTGAATTGAAATTTTATTTTCTTCTTTTTAGGGCATTAAATAAAAGCTTTGTTTAAAAATGTTTTTTTACTTTTAATTTATTTTTAACTTTTTAGTCTTTATCATTACAGGTCAAAACATCTAATCTAGAATTCGAGTGCTTGTCAAGACGAATCAAATGAGACCAAACACGATAGAATTGCGTCGTTTGGTAACAGAGTTCCCATGGCCACCTTCCGGCTCCAGCATCAGATCAGCACTATGTCATAAAAAATATTTTAGGACCAAAGTATTTGTTAAGACGAATCGAACGAGCCCAAGCATGATGGTGTTGTGATGTTTTATGACAGAGTTTCCATGGCCACCTTCCGTCTCCATCATCAGATCAGCTCCAAGTCAGAAAAATATTGCATTGTCATCCAATTTACATACGTATGCAAAATTTTAGCACAATTGGATAGCGGGAAGTGGGTCAAATTCAAGCCGACATTTTTGACGCGAACCTTGATACATAAACACATACAGAGCAAGTTAAATCCCAGCAAAACATGCATAGCATACGCATATACAATATGGAGCAATGAAAAATAAAGTTGCTCTGATCAAATCGGTTTCATAGTAAAAGTTGCTCATAATGGTCTCCCTAACAACGCCCTAAAATATGACTACACCTTTCTGTTACACCCTGTAGAGTTCCCCTGGCCACCTTCCGGCTCCAGCATCAGCTCAGCTCCATGTCATAAAAAATATTCTAGGACTAAAGTGTTTGTCAAGACGAATCGAACGAGTCTAAACATGATGGGGTTGCGTCGTTTTATTACAGAGTTCCCCTGGCCACCTTCCGGCTCCAGCATCAGCTCAGCTCCATGTCATAAAAAATATTCTAGGACTAAAGTGTTTGTCAAGACGAATCGAACGAGTCCAAACATGATGGGGTTGCGTCGTTTTATTACAGAGTTCCCCTGGCCACCTTCCGGCTCCAGCATCCGATCAGCTCCATGTCATAAAAAATATTCTAGGACTAAAGTGTTTGTAAAGACGAATCGAACGAGCCCAAACATGATGGGGTTGCGTCGTTTTATTACAGAGTTCCCCTGGCCACCTTCCGGCTCCAGCATCAGATCAGCTCCATGTCATAAAAAATATTTTAGGATCAAAGTATTCGTCAAGACAAATCGAACGAGTCCAAACATGATAGGGTTGCGTCGTTTTATTATAGAGTTCCCCTGGCCACCTTCCGGCTCCAGCATCAGATCAGCTCCATGTCATAAAAAAATATTCTAGGACCAAAGTATTCGTCAAGACGAATCGAACGAGCCCAAATTCGACGGGCTTGCGATGTTTTATGACAGAGTTCCCATGACCGTCTTCCGTCTCCATCATCAGATCAGCTTTAAGTCAGAAATATATTGCATTGTCATCCGACTTATACACGTATGCGAAATTTCAGCTCAATCGGATAACGGGAAGTGGGTCAAATTCAAGCCGACATTTTTGACGCGAACCGTGATACCCACAAACAAACAAACAAACAAACATACATACATACAGTGCAAGTTAAATAAAAGCTTTTAAAAAAGTATGGCATATAGTCGAAGATTTATGATAACAAGACCAAGACTGTAATTTGATAACATAATTACCAAGCTGTCATAATTTTTTATCAATATTCACAGGGTCGTATGGGACCACCAGGACCCCCCGGGAAACCGGGGCCACCCGACACATTTTCACACAACGCCACCGAGCCTGGACCTCCTGGAGTACAAGGAATACAGGGACAGGTTAGTTCAAAACCACTGGGCTCACGATATGACGGGCCACTTTTGGTACCCTGTGGAGCAATACTTAGTGAGGAAATAGGAAGCAAAACTTACTGTTATAAATTCATCAATCCGTCTGAAGGAGTTTAATATCTTGCTAAAGACGGTTGCAATGCAAATCTATACCTGGGCCAAATTATGAGATAAGCTATTACAATGTTGCGATGTTTTTGTGAATGTAGTTTCTGTGAATGTATTCACTTTGTATACATAGAAAGGCGAACCCGGTGTTCCGGGGATGCCGGGAAGAAACGGGGCCGACGGGGCTCCTGGACCTTCTGGACAACGTGGTCCTCCGGGGATGCCCGCGCCAAACGTGGTTAACCAGGTGAGATGCTATTATAAAGGGGATGATAGGAGTAGGACAAGATTCTATTTTAAGTTATTGGGGACGACATCCTGGAAAACTTTCACCCTGGAATCATTGTAGCATTTAGCAGGTCCAAGTTAGATTAAAAAATATTTTTTTTATCGAAAAAAATAATAATATTTTGGAGGCGCCGGGTATCGATCCCGGTACTTCTCGCATGCTAAGCGAGCGCTCTACCATCTGAGCTACGCCCCCACTTGATAAAACAGACCAAAATGCCTTTCTGATTGTAAATAAGCCTGCTGCGTGTCGAGGACATTGCGCTACTGGCATTATGACTGCGGCAGCGACACCTTTCACAATCTCTGTCAATTTGCCTCGTATTTCTCCAAACCAGTTTGGATGAATGCTGGTAACGCTGACTACCGTAAACTATAATCAACATAGATAATATAACATAGCGTCACGCCTTTTCCGATACGGTGTGGCAGACACAATTTCAGCCAGTTTTGTCATGATTGCCTGTGCCACCCCGTATGGGAAAAGGCGTGACGCTTGTTATGTTGTATTAAATTTTGCATACGGGGGCTAGCCCATCACCGCAACTATATCTGTATAATAAACTATAATCTGCAATCAAATATTTTACAGATATTATCACTAACAGAAAATGACGTCAGAAGTATTTGTGAAGATATTATAAGAGGTGAGTACTTGTAGTATACCTATTATTAAAGAAATAGTTAATATATTTTCTTCATACACCGGGTGTGTATGTAATTGTAGCGACAAAATATTTTGGGGAGTTAGGGACATCATTTACTTCTTTAACAAATCATCTGATAATCGCAATGTTGCTCTGATCAAATCGCTTTCATAGTGAAAGTTGCTCAGAATGATGTCCTCTACTCCCCAAAATTTTTTGTCGTTCCATACTCCAAACACCCTGTAGATGGTCCAATTTATTTATTTATTTCAGACAAACTGTCGGCCCTAGCAGCGGGGACGACCGGTCCCCCCGGAGCCCCCGGGGAGGGGAAGCGGGGGGCGCCGGGGACACCCGGACCACCCGGGCTACCTGGTGAGCTACATACCTACACATATCTATTATTATACCGTTCTGTTACATCCCGTCAGTATTACGTTCCCCAAGGAAGCATAGTATTTGAGAAATACTGCCGTTTGTGCTTCCACCCACCTACACCGTCAACTGCAAATGTCTCGGCGCCTTCAAGGCACCAGCATTCTTAGGCGTCCTAAACTGGATTATGTATGTATGACCAAGTTAATCATATAAATGTGGAAACAACTGAAGTGTTATGTACAAAATGGCTTGACAATTACTCAGCTTCAGCTTCTTCGGCTTTGAAAAATATGAAACAATCTAGCGTTTTCTGATAAATCTTGGCGATTTATTTCAGGAACAACAGGCGAGCCTGGTGAGAGGGGGCACCGTGGTCATCCGGGCGTTTCCGGTGCACAGGGCAGTCCCGGGGCAAGCGGTCCGGCCGGGGACAAGGGGGACAAAGGCGAGCGCGGGGCTGACGGGACGGGGCTGCCGGGACCGGAAGGTCCGCGCGGGCTAGTCGGTAAGTTTATCCTTGATTAAGAAAGCCAGGGAGATAAAGGAGATATTTACATGCATAAACATTTACATACAGGTACATACATTGCTTCTGGCCCCACACTAGGATACCGTGTCGTGGGAATCAGAAACAGCTACATCGCAACCATGTAACATCCAAGACCCCAGGGCTATTCTTTTGTCCCCAGCCGGGATTCAAACCCGGAACCTCTCGCATGGTAGCCAGATGCGCAACCGTTGCGCCACAGAGGCCGCCAAATATAATCAACAATATTTATAAATAAATATAAATATTGTTGATTTGTTCCATCCAACAGTCTTTGAGTCTCACTTTTTATTATTATTATAATAAACCTATAAATAAACAACTTTCAGGACCAACGGGACCACCGGGGATAGAAGGAAAAAGAGGGGGGAGAGGCGACCCGGGCAGAGAAGGTAAACCCGTTTTTTCACCATAATTATACAGTTTCTGACATCCGTAAGATTAAATACTTGTTTATGATCCCACCGCTCTGTACGATTCCCCTAAAAAGTGCTAATGAACAACAAACCATTATTAACCTTTCTGAGTATCTACCTAATTTCTTACAGAAATATTGTAATTTTCATGTTCACAGGTGCTATAGGACCACGGGGGATGGCAGGACCACGCGGCAGTTGCGATTGTCCCACTGCTGCCTATTACGCTTACTCACCCCAACAGAACAATAAAGGACCATAAAATATCAGATACAAATACAACAATATTACAACACACACTGTACTTTTTAAAAGGACGATTCGATGTCTTTACGTCACTCGGACTTTACGCCACTCTTCGAAACATGTCGCCTATGGTAGTGTCGGCAGCACGCGTCGTCGTCGCCCCCCCCACCTACAGTTCGCGCGCGAGTTCATGTCCATCGGGGCCTGAGGTGACGCGCGGGGGCAGCGCGCCCCGCCCCGTCATCCACCTCACCGCATTCGTCCGCAGTCGAGTGTTGTTCTTGACGGTGACGCGCGCTTGTCGATAGCGATACTTGGAGATACTAAAAACTATTAACTACTATTAATATATTTGGCTGGGCACGTTTTTAGAGTTCCGTACCCGAAGGGTGCCAAACGGGACCCTATTACTGAGACTTCGCTGTCCGTCTGTCTGTCTGTCACCAGGCTGTATCTCATGAACCGTGGTAGCTAAACAATTGAAATTTTCACAGATTTTCAAAAATATTAAGACTACACAGTTGAAACTTGGTACGTAGATGTATTCTATGAACCGCTTTACGATTTTTGTACAAAAACTGAAAAAAATAAAAAATTAAGTGGGGCTCCCCATACATGAAACTGAAACCAAAAATATTTTTTTTCATCAAACCTACATGTGTGGGGTGTCTATAGATAGGTCTTCAAAAATAATAATCGGTTAAGTGCGGGTCGGTATCGCACACGAAGGGTACCGTACCATCGTACAACAAATCAAAAGCACTCAAAACAATAAAAAAATAAACAAAAAGAAAATTTAAAAAGTTTATGCCTTCACGAGATTTGAACCGACGACCTCCGGATTGAGAGTCTACATCATACCGCACCGGCTAACCACAACCATGTGGGTTGACCCGAAATATGCTATCATATTTAAATGTGTAGTATATTGTGTCTATGACATGGTTGCTATGACAATAAATAAACAGTTTCAGTCAAGATCTCCATTTTGAAATGCGTAAGTGTATTTAAACACGTCTCTTGTATCGGGGCCCCCTTTAATTTGCAATATCTCTCGTATTTCAGTATTTGTGGTTGGTGCGGCAACAGATATATACATTCTGTGAAAATTTCAGCTTTCTAGCTATTACGGTTCGTGCAGACGGACCCGGTGACAGACAGGACGGACGGACGGACGGACGGACAGACGGACAGCGAAGTCTCGGTAATAGGGTCCCGTTTGGCACCCTTCGGGTACGGTACCCTAAAAAAGAGGTTCCTAAAACTATTTTTCCTCAAAAGAGACAGACCCATCCAAGGGGATAAAATTGTGTCTAACTTTTAAAGTAAGAAAGTTATAAATCTATAAAAAATATATGCTGTGTATCTCAATATAAACTTTCGATGAAAATTGGTTTGAACAAAATATAATAAGCAGTTTTTAAGATATAAAACATTTATTAAAAACTGCAAAGATAATTTTGTCATTCATACAAAGACTATGAAAAACAAAGTTACAACACAAAAATCCAGTCTAATAATTACATGATACTACGGAACCCTTCATGGGCGAGTCCGACTCGCACTTGGCCACTTTTTTTAAAGATAATGGTACGGAACCCTTCGTGCGCGAGTCCGACTCGCACTTGGCCGGTTATTGAATTTCAATACGAGTCTGAACATCTGAGTCTAAATTTTATTTGATAATGAATGGGGGCTATATGGAAGGTGTCAAACTAGAGGAACTAAAGACACTAAACTGACAACCTTCAAATCCGACAGCTCTTGCTCAGTGGCCACGGATTCCATTATCAAACCACACTATTTTCAACCGACTTCAAAAAAAGGAGGAGGTTCTCAATTCGACCCGTAATGTTTGTTACGCGATTGCTCCGCCAATTATGAACCGATTTGAACAAATCTTTTTTCGGCGTATAGGTAATACCTCAAGGGTGGTCCCATTGACACCAGGTCAGGATCTGATGATGGGATCCTGGAGAAATCGAGAGAACTCTTCAAATATTATAGGCAGACCTATAGTGATTTTTGTGTTTTTCATAATAACTCGTGCAAATGCACATGGTAAGCATAATATTGTGATGCGGAACTGCTGATGAAGACCACATATGGCCACCAGATCTGCTCAATACTAGGTACAAATACAATGCGTGGCTGACGGGCAGGCAACGCATAGCCTAAACCGGTGGACCTAGAGCCATGAAACTTTGTACAGGGGTTCCTTAGTCGCGTGGGGTAGCACTGATATAGCATTTGACAAAATTAATTCCCCAAGGGAGGGGGGGATAAGGGGTTACAGTTAGTATTAAACTCAATCTAATCAAATAGGTTTTGTGGAAGTCGGTTTTTTCTAAAGTTTACTTTTTGTTTCAATTATAATTAGTTTAGTATGAGTAATTTTACCAACGAAGAGTAACTTTTTACCGACGAATAGTAACTAATTTTCGTGTTTAAGGTTTTTCAAATTTGTATTATTTTTTCCTATTTTTTGTGATAAACCATTAACAAGTATTAGGTAAATTTATTTGATAAAATGTATTAATTTACTTACTTAAAGCAGGCGTGTGACACTCCGCTCTTTACCTGCAAAGCCACAAGTAGATCCGGGGCCCCGCTGCACGGCGAGCGCCACCCGGGTTGCACGTGCCGTTCTATCTAGCCCCGCGCGCCCCGCGTGTAGTTTCTTACTAAAATGAAGGCGAAGAAATACTGCATGCTTTATTTGATGACGTTTCGTCACTGCACAGATGAATAAAGGTCACTGTCCTACTGACTGTCGATAGCATTTCTGGCCATTATGTAAAAGGTTAGGTAGGTACCTAAACTACCTATATTAAATGTTATTCATAAATCTAGAATAATAAGTGGTTCGTAGTTAGTAGTTAAGTAAATATCCAGTTTTATTTGTCACAAGAGACAACCCTTAGTTTCACGGGCCGCTTCAGACGAGGATAGAGTTACGCGACAGAAAGAGAGGCAACTTTTAGGCAAGTAATCGAAGTGCGGGCGCCGCGCTACACAGCATGAATTGTACTTTTTAGTTGAACGATTATGTACGGTGTCCAATCTGTTCCTAACTCTTTATTAATCTGTGCTTAAAGTTGTAATAAAGTGATAGATATGGTTGATTAAATGTGTAATGTGTAATTATCGACATCGACATTACCGTTTTATTAATTAGGTCACAGCACAGCACTATCGCATTCTTCCTCAGGATGGACATGAACTCGCGTGCCAACGGGCCTATTAGACTACGCTGTCGGCAGGGCCCTGTCTGACTCACTGTCTCTTTCTTGTCGTTCCATATGAGTGAGACGTCTATACAAATCGTGCCCTGCCGACAGCGTAATGTAATAAGCTCTGTACTCCACTTCGTATTTGAACTCTCTCGCTCGCTATTTGTATATTATCTATTTAAATATTATAGATATCATTACGTCAAAGAAGAGATCCTACTATACTTACTTTAAAATCTTTATTGTTTTACCTATGTTTAACAAATTAATAAGGCTTTGAGTTTGAGTTAGCTTGGCCCGCGTGAGCGGAACGATTAATCGATTAATGAAATTACGGGAAAGTTTGATACCTTAGTTAAGTAAGATTCAAAGAAGAACCAGGAAGTCGTGGGCAAAATACTGTAATAATTCTAAGTTAGCTAGATTAATTTGTAAGATTTGTGTAATTACAAAGCGCATTGTCATTTTCAGTTAAGTATTTGTTTTCATTACGTACGACACCAGTTGCTAAAAGAACGAAATTTTGTAGCAAGAATGCAGTGTATATTTCGCATCAAAATGTTTAAAAATATTTATCAAAAACAAATATTAATAATTATGACAATTACAGTTCCTTCAAAAAGAATCTGTATAAAAACTAATCGTCGCCAGGCGTGGATCTGATCACGAACAATTTCATCAAAACAGAGACAAATGGCCTTTGTCGAGTTACGCAGATATTCGTGATGATAACATTATCGTGATAACTAACACCATAAAACAAATACAATCTGAGGCATAAACATTTGATGTATCTAATGTACCACACCGTATCGAAATACATAGTAAGCATCCCTGACTGAAGCCAGCATTTTGATCCTTATTAAAGGAAGCATTATCCTCTACTTGATGCAATTCTAAAGCCGTCAAAACAAACAAACGAATTAAAACTGACATCTTAAAATACCAAAGCTATAGTTCTGTTGCCTGCTTGCCATACAACACCTATCTGAAACTAGTATTTTAATTAGTTAAGTTGTAACGCCTCTGGAACGGCCTGACAACCGCCTTCAAGACGGCTTCAAAAAAAATCCTCATAAATAAAACTAAAAACCTGTCCGACCAGATAGCAGGTCTAGGTCTTGGTTGGCTCTATCTCCTTCACGGACTCGATGTCAGCCTTGCAGAAGAAGCACTGTTTACTATTCAGCAGGTGTTGCTGTATACAGGCCCTGAAAAAGGAATTACGAAGCTTATGATATGAAGTGTCAATAATAATGATAACATACCTACCCTTAGCGATTGTTTGCTGGTGCAGGAGGCTCCAGATCGGAATACCGTGGGAATGAGGTCGAAAGGTCAGATGTAAAGATCGCGCAAAGTTTATTGGACCGCTGAGTGCCACGTCGAGGGTGTAAACTCACCTTGTGCGAGGAAGAGAGGATACCCCCTCCACGTGACGCGACCCTCTCCTCCCATCGATATAACTTGGCGATAGGTACCTGAGGGTCAATTTAGGCTAATTGGTTGTTAAAAGTAAGCGTGACCCTTTGATTTACACAGCGTAGAGAGAGAAGCAGAAATAAAGCACTTATGCCTCTTGAGAGAAGAAAAGGGCTAGAATCTTATTCAAACCTGCAAGAGTGGTGTCCACACGGCACAAAGGCGGTGTCTGCCGGCCTGGCGTAGCAGATGGTGCACAGCAGGTCTGACTGCGTGCCGCTGGACCCTGGCGACTTGGACTGCTGCTGCAGCTCCTTGGCCACTCGAAGACGGTCGATCACCAGCTCTAAGCCAACCATCTCGGCGGCAGTCACATCGTCTGGGTCTGGGAGGAGACAGGATAGTGTGGTGTGGGAACGTATGAAATGAAATAAACTTCTACGATATCGATGCCAGGCGGCCGAGATAGGTACCCTACGGCATATTTTGCGGAAATAGTTAATTGGGATCCAAAGACGGCACGCCCCCAGTAGATGTTCGGATCAGATCTAGAGCAACATTGCAAGCAGCTGCGCAATTTTATCCCCCCTGTTCCTCCTCCTATATGAAGAACTCCTCATATCTTCACCCTAACAGATGGACCCTTCATATCTTCCCTGAAGGAAATTAAATCTGTGGCGCAAAAAAGTACAGGGGTCAATGCTACTTACTAAAATAAATACAAGATAATTTTCTCAATCAAGCGATCCTTCCGATATGCAAGCTTCCTTTAGATCTTTATTATCGGAATAACATGTACGCCATTTTCTGGCTTGCCAAGATTGCCATGGTGCTTCTGATAGGCTCTTTAAAAAATGATAAGCAGAAAGGAAAGCAACCAACACTTGTAAAACGAGAAGTGGCGGCTCTGTCCGCGGCCCACCATGAACTCGAGCGCGTCCACTCGGAACAAGGGCTCGTTGATCAGCGCCTGCGTCACGCGGTCTAGATGCTGGACAAACCAAACGACATGAGTACGACTGTGAGTCACGAGATGGGCTGCGTCTTCTGAAAAGCCCGTGGGGAACGCTGGGTCGTGGCTTTTCAGAATTTCAACCCGCTTGAAAAGCCAGAGCGCTACAGCGCGACGCTGCGTACAACACGGGGTTTTTCAGCGCTCATCATCACCAAATTGCCAGTGAGGTACAACGCCTGCGGCCCATGCTCTAGATGTGAAAGAGAGAGCTGATTAGTGCACCAAGCGCGTGCGGTGCGTGCGACGCATGCATGACATGAAGGAGAGCATTGAGTCCCAACTGGCCTACCCGTGACATACATAATTACATACATCCTCATCCTCCTCGGTCGAGCTTGCTTGCAGAGGACTATACACCAAGATCCGAAAATTTAATGTCTGTGTCGCGGGCAGACCACTGGCCCGATGGTCAGATAATATTGTGAAGGTGGCTGGTAGACAGTGGGCCAGAATAGTGGGGGACAGATGCGAGTGGCGTGCTTTGGGAGGCATATAATTGACTCACTTCAGCCGGCAGCTTGGGCTGCAGCACGCCCAGCAGGCAGCCCGCGACCGGCGCCAGCGCCACGTAGTAGTGCACGCGGTCCGTGTCCGGCAGCCCGCGCGCCGACAGCCGCGCGAAGCCCGCGCCGCCGCCGCCGCGCACGCACACGCGGGAGATCACCGCCATCAGCATCTGCAAACGAGTTTATATAACCTTCTTCTTTTACTTCAGTGTCTCACCAACTCTCCACTACAGCTCAGCTCTGAACCTCTCAGTCTTTCGCCAGGTGGAATAGGTCTTCCGACGCTTTCTAGAACGCTCAGCAGCTCTGAGAGTTGTATTAGCCATGTCGCAATGACGGTTCCGACACATCAAATCTGTTATTTTCACGCGCTTGTGATAGCTCCTGGAGCTGAGAGAGTGAAATCACCATGGATAATGAAATCACCACGACAATGAACGCGCATATTCCCGTTCCCGAAGGGTGCCGAAGGGGACTCTATATTGCTAAGCCTCCGCTGTCCTTCTGGTCAGCTGGTATCTCATGCCGGCTAACGTCCGTTTGCAATAATCTATCTATCCATGGTTTTCACATTACTAGAGTTAGGTTTGACAGTTGCGCTATGGAACTTATATCAAATTTGACCCTATCTATCTGCAGATTGCAGATAGCTAGGGTCAAATTTGTCCGTAAGTAGAGTTATTTCGCGGACTGTGAAAAAATAAATAAATTTGAAATATCAAACGATGGCGAATTCCAAAATGGCAATTTTTTGCGCGGGAGCGGGATGCTCTCCCGGCGGGAGTATGTATGTTTATATCTCCGGTCCCCACAACACAGCGTATGGCCAAGTCCCAACTTCCGACCTGGCAAGTCCTGCCCAGCAGCAGCTCGTGCTGGTTGTCGCAGGCGCTTGGCTTGGTCAGCAGGGTCGGCGCCAGGTGCAGTGTCATCTCCAGCGCGCGCGCTAGCCCGTGGAACAGGTCAAAGCAAGTGGCGCAGAGTTTGATCTGGCGTGGCTCCAGCTGGGAGTCCACTGCTACGCGGTCCATCTGGATTGAAGGGATTGAGGTCGAATCAAACGAATTTTGTAATAAACCCATCCCATTAGTAAACCTAATTATTTATCTTAAGTACTTACATTATCGGACACTCCGTGTTTCGGATGGCACGTTAAGCTGTAGGTCCCGGCTACTATCACTACTTCGTAGTATGTAGTAGTTGTAAAAACCCCTCCACCAACCCGCACTGAGCCAGCGTGGTGGAGTATGGCTCAATCTTACTCGGATCCGGGTAAAGACCTGTGCCCCTCGGTGGGGACATTAATGGGCTACATTTTCTTTACTTTACTAATAGTAAACCTAAGGCACCTAGATATTAACTTCTCATCTGTGGGTAATTTAAATAACAATTACTATTCAATACCTAATAATGTAACAATTTTCTGACCTTGTTTTTTGGTAAATAACTAATAATTATTACTTATTATTACCTATTACTTATTATTAATTGTTAATGGCCATGGTGAAGATGATAAGGAATACAGCGTATATCTTTATGTTGAATTGTTCAGCCATGCTGTGATCACATAAGATAGCGATCACATAATTGTTCAGCCATGCTGTGATCACATAGATAGCGACCACATAATTGTTCAGCCATGCTGTGATCACATAGATAGCGACCAAATAATTGTTCAGCCATGCTGTGATCACATAGATAGCAACCACATAATTTTTCAGTCATGCTGTGATCACATAGATAGCGACCACATAATAGTTCAGCCATGCTGTGATCACATAGATAGCGACCACAAAATTGTTCAGCCATGCTGTGATCACATAGATAGCGACCACATAATTGTTCAGCCATGCTGTGATCACATAGATAGCGACCACATAATTGTTCAGCCATGCTGTGATCACATAGATAGCGACCACACAATTGTTCAGCCATGCTGTGATCACATAGATAGCGACCACACAATTGTTCAGCCATGCTGTGATCACATAGATAGCGACCACATAATTTTCAACCATAAGGCTAAATGTAATGTTAGGGGGCCGTGAAGCGAGCACTTTTAATGAAAAACTGCTAGGTATAGTTACTCCGATCAAACGGTTTCCACAGTGAAAGCTGTTAGAGTAAAGGTACCTCCTGCATCATGGTGATGAACTCAGAGAAGGCCCAGTTCATTTGGCTGAGCAAGGAGTTGAGGAACGCGGCCGCCTCCTTGGGGTGGCCCAGTAAGTAGTCGCGGATCCGACCCTGGATCACTTCTGATGGACATGGGCCTATGGGGGGAAGGGGGTAATAGAAAGATAAATAAAGGTGGAAGATTTGGGGTTAAAAATGGGGAATATGGATCAGGGTGGATGTAGGGTAAAAGACCACTTTGGAATCTTAGGAAATTAAGAGACATCCATAATAGCTACATTTGAGAGTATCTAACAGTAAGAACGAGGAGGTGAATGATGATGCTTACCAAAACACTGACTCATGAGACCAGCATCTACTTTCGCACCTAGGTTGTTGACTGTCGGCTCTCTGTCGCCGTATCTAAAGACATCGAACGAAATGAATAATATACTTACTTACAGGCTTAGATTATATACAAATAGTCTAAGCTTACAGGTACACTTGCAGACTCTGGTTTTATTTTGTACATTTTTAGGGTTCCGTACCCGAAGGGTGCCAAACGGGACCCTATTACTGAGACTTCGCTGTCTGTCCGTCCGTCCGTCCGTCCGTCTGTCTGTCACCAGGCTGTATCTCATGAACCGTGGTAGCTAGACAGTTGAAATTTTCACAGATGATGTATTTCTGTTGCCGCTATAACAACAAATACTAAAAATCTAAATAAATTTAATATTAAGGGGCTCCCATACAACAAACGTAATTTTTTTTGCTCATTTTTGCTCGATATTGATAATGGTAGCAGGTAGACGCTTAAAATGTTCACAATATATTGAGTATATTATTTACTTAAAAAATAAATAATTAAATTAAAACTAAATTAATATTTAGGGGGGGCTCCCATACAATTTTTTTTGCGGTTTTTTATAGATAATGGTGCGGAACCCTTCGTGCGTGAGTCCGACTCCCACTTGGCCGGTTATTAATGACTACGGTTTCATTTTGCACACCGTAATATGTTTGCATAGGAACCATAAATTGCAACATCCAAGACCCAAGTTAGTTTTTCAACACGGCCTTGAGAATAACAGCCGGCCAAAGCGCATCTTATACCCAATCCAATATAACAGACAACTTGACAGCTAACCTAAAACTTCACAAAATCCACTTTTTAAAGACTAGGGAAATTACCAACACAATCGGAAAGAATCGAAATTGTTTATTTAGTTGAACTAACAGAAAAGTTGTCATCACCATCACTGCTATCAGCTCTTAGAAGATATTATTATTTAGATTTTATGAAGTTTTAGATTAGCTGTCAAGTTGCCTGTTATATTGTAACATTAGGCTCAGTTGTCAACCACTGGGCTCTACAGATGAGACATCATTCGTAACATCATGTACAAAGGCGAGCTTATCCTTATCAAGATAAGAATATCTCAGCTATCTATCTAAGTATATCTCATCTCTTCTCTCTCTCTCTCTTCTATTGCCGGTACCACACCTGTGCGCAAGATGCGGCCACTGCCGGTGGCGGAAGCCGAAGCCGGATCCGTGCCAGAAGCGCACCAGCACCCAGTTGGACTGCGCCCACGCACGGTTCTGGTACGGCTTCACCAGCTCCTGCACCATGGCCGTCTGCCTGGTCGGGTGAGCTTTCGTTATTAGATACTTATTATATTTTGACATTAATGATGAACGGCTGGTTTTATAGTTTTGTGTGCGGTCGCGTCGTAGGTAAGGAAAGTGAGGGACAGATCTATGTAGAGCGCACAGCTCTGCCCTCGCTTTTAATAATGCTTGTGGCCTACTGTCAAGTCAAAATAGATACTTTTTATGAACTGTCAAAACGGAACTTTTGTTCCTGAGTTCTATGAAATAACAACAGAATGACGTCATATAAAACTGCCATCAAATGCTATCTTTTTTTTGCACAAAATTGACTTTATAAAATGTATCTGCTAGAAATATACAATTCTGAGAATGTCAAGCCATTTTGTACATAATGCTTCAACTTAAGACTTGTTCCTAGATTTATTGGATTACCTTGGCCACAAGCCTATTGTATAAAATAATCACAGAGGAATAATGAAGGATAAGGTAGGATGGAAGATGAACGATGAACGATGAACGATTAACGATGACCGATGAACGATGAACGATGAACGATGAACGATAAACGATGAAGGGTACACGATGAACGACACGATTAGAGTTGAAGTTATTACTAACTGCTTCATCGGCACGCGTTCGATGGCGCGCATGGTGGCCTGCTGGGTCGCGAACGAGGCGAGCGTCTGCACGAGCGATTCGCGTGTGCTCGCGAGCACGATGCGAGAATCTGCGAACTCAGAACAGAGGAACGACGCACACGACACGATCAGCTCCTCCCATTCTGAGATAAAGAGCGGGAGTGTGGACGTAGCTTAATTTATAATATCCTAAGATCCGAAGAGAGCTCGACATTCACCCATCTGGTACTGCGATGAAACTTGGTTTTTATCAAATTTTGTATGCTAGAAAATACATTGCGAGTGGGTTACCCAGCAAAATCCTGGCAAGGCTATGATTAACTTAATATTTAAAAAATAAAAGACCGTTTACATCGAGAACTCGTAGAAGTATCAAGCTGAAATTTAATAATAATAATAACAATTACTCAAGTCTATGGTCCCTTAAAGCTGTGAATAAATCACACAATCGAACGTTACGACTGTTTATGCCGTAATTTTGATTACATGGATGACATCATAATTGTATTTTTATGTAGTTGCCTACTTCATTGCACCAGTTACGAGAGGTAGCAATCTACGTGTGATCGAAACCCTTAGTGCGCGACTGTTACTCGCACTTGACCGTTAATTATTTAATCATAGCCTTGCAAGGATTTTGCTAGGCAACCCACACGCGATATATTTTCTAGCATGCAAAATTTGATAAAAACCAAGTTTCATCGCAGTAACCGATGCGTGAAGGTCGAGCTCTCTTCAGATCTCAGACCATAATAACTATTTATAAAATAAAAGCATTGCATCACGCCTTTCCCATTGCGGGTGGCAGAGTTTAAGTCGCGCCCTCGTTCAGCCGGTTGTTCAATAGTGCGGTTTTGACAGGGGGCTAGCTAAACGCCCTAACCATGGATCAGAAAGGTAGCTGAAGCAGGTTACAGTTCGCGCCAAGTTTATTTGGCCCTGACCGAACTGTCACCTCCCTCTCTCAACCAACGGTCACATTGAGTCGAATAAACTTGATTCGGTCTGCACGTACTTTTAGCAATCTTTGTGGAAGACCACAGTACAGAGCTTATTGCATTACGCTGTCGGCAGGGCACGATTTGTATAGACGTCTCACTCATGATGGAACGACAGTGAGTCAGACAGGGACCTGCCGACAGCGTAATGTAATAAGCTCTTAAGGAGTATTTTCCAATGCAGCGCAACAGATACCTCCTCTACTACTACTCGTACTACGCACAGCGATTTTTTTCATAGGACGAAAAAAATCGCTAAATTGTATGCAGAAAACTGCGGAAAAATATCTCCAATAACGGCCACTCCCATAGTATTGCATGTGTTACAGAATTGCAAGAAAAAATTCGCGTGGAATAAAAATCGCTGTGCGTACGGGCCCTAAGACCGTGCTAACTGCATCCACAACGATTGCAGATCCGATGGTACAGTGGGCTGTCCAACCTGGCAGCTGGTGCACCGGTACAGTGGGGTGCATGTACAGTCGCAGCGTGTTGCACAGCTCCAGCATCGCGTCCACGTGGTACTCCGGCACGAACGCGAACAGGGACTCCGTGAACCCGGGGGCGGCGGCTGCGGGGGGGGGGGGGGGATTACCAATCATTTACTTTTCACTTCTCATTCTCGTAAAGTTCGTCTTTATGTTGGGTATAGACTGCATAAAATCACTTTTTATGTACTAGTACCTACATAAAATAAAATCTTCGTCTAAAGGTTGTCAGATAAACAGCCACACACACACACACACCTATGCTAAGTGCCACTGCCACGTATAAAAAATAAGTATATTGGCGGGAAATCCTTTTTTTTTGTGTTGCAATTTGCAATTTCCTCACTATCGAAGTGAAAAGCAGAGTGTATATAACTGGTACATAAACCCCATTTTACCCTCGACTTGACCATAAACGACTCGGGTGGAATGGTGCGTTTTATGGACTTGTAGTTCAGTTCAAAATTTTTATTGACCATAAAATCATACATATTACTTAGTCAATATAATATTAATATTTTTGTATACTACCGCCCGTTCGGAAGTTGTGGGCTTAGGGATGGAGCAAAGAAGGGCAAGAAACCTCCCCCGTACCTCTTTTAAAATATCAGAGCCTTAAAAATACAATGTTATGTATTTCTACTTAAGTCTAGGGAAATACACCGAGGAGAGACGTACTGACTCAGTCCATCGCCCCTCTTTGGATTTCTGTGCGCTGAGATGGTAAAGACCATGCAGTTTTGTCATCTAAATATTCTTTTACACTGTAATAAGACTTCTTCAATAGGCCGTTTTTGACATAGTTTTTGAACCTCCTTTCTGGTAGGTCCGTTGCTTCATTAGGTATTTTATTATAATAAAACCGGCCAAGTGCGAGTCAGACTCGCGCACGAAGGGTTCCGTACCATTATCTATATAATTGAAACAAAAAGTAAACTTTAGAAAAAACCGACTTCCACAAACCCTATTTGATTAGATTGAGTTTAATACAAACTGTAACCCCTTATCCCCCCCCCAGGGGAATTAATTTTGTCAAATCCCATATCAGTGCTACCCCACGCTACTAAGGAACCCCTGTACAAAGTTTCATGGCTCTAGGTCCATCGGTTTAGGCTATGCGTTGCCTGCCCGTCAGCCACGCATTGTATTTGTACCTAGTATTGAGCAGATCTGGTGGCCATATGTGGTCTTCATCAGCAGTTCCGCATCACAATATTATGCTTACCATGTGCATTTGCACGAGTTATTATGAAAAACATAAAAATCACTATAGGTCTAATCGGTCTAATTTTCCAAATCGGTCCATCCGTTTAGGCGCTATCGAGGCACATACATAAAAATAAAATAAAAAAAAACAAACATCCGGACGAATTGTAAACCTCCTCCTTTGGGAAGTCGGTTAAAAAAACCGCAAAAAAACACGTTAATTGTATGGGAGCCCCCTTTATATTAAATTTATTTTGTTTTATTTGTTGTTATAGCGGGAACAGAAATACGTCATCTGTGAAAATATCAACTGTCTAGCTACCACGGTTCATGAGATACGGCCTGGTGACAGACAGACGGACGGACGGATATCTTGAGATTTTAAGGTACTTTCCCTCCAGGGCCCATTCGTTTTTTCCACCCTGTATATGTGTGATCTGTAACTGTATTTTTCATGAAATACCCAAAAAGTTTTGTTCAAATTATCATCTTATGTCAGAATAACTTTGTAGCTAGTTGAAAAATAACATTTGAATTGATTCAAAGCTTGCCGCGCTTTTAGGGCCTTTAGTACCTACTAAACGCCGCCGTAAGCAGCACTGTCTACAACCTACTCCTACTGGAAAACGTGAGACACCCATCTACAATTTCCGTACAATGAGGTTCACTCACTCAATAAGTCAATGTCATGCAGACTGCAAAACATCATTTCAACGCACCAAAGAGTATTTAATTAAAACATCACTGGCAGCCAAACTTGAAGTGGCCAAAAGGAAAAAAATAATTTCTGAGCTCTGAGATTTGTATGAAAACAAAAGTAATTAAAAACTATTAATTTTATAATTATTTTCTAAAAGTTCTACAGACTAAATAGAGACGTCGTAATTCATCAATTAATATTTAAAGTCTTTGTAGAAGTCCGGGGACGACATTGCCATATCATTTAAATTTAGTTTCATAAAAGAAGGCTTACCTACCAAAACAAAATGGCCTTGGTATAAACTTTTCAAGCGTGTTGTGAAGACGTATCTTGTACCGAGACCACTTTCAATTTGTAATATCTCTCGTATTTCAGTATTTGTGGTTGGTGCGGCAACAGATATACACATTCTGTGAAAATTTCAGCTTTCTAGCTATTACGGTTCGTGCAGGCGGACCCGGTGACAGACGGACGGACGGACGGACGGACGGACGGACGGACGGACGGACGGACGGACAGACGGACAGCGAAGTCTCAGTAATAGGGTCCCGTTTGGCACCCTTCGGGTACGGAACCCTAAAAACTAACACATACTCCCATAAAAGAGTGAGCAACCTTACTGAGTCTGAACGCGGGCATAGCAATCTTATTTCTATTTCTAGTGCTAATACTATGATTATGACCTAAGGTCTTAAATAAACCTATGTTTTTTCTGGTATACATGATCCCATCAAAAACATCCTGTAAAAAATACCAAGTCTCGCAGCTCTGTGATTCTACCGTAAAAAGTTGTGAGATCCATGTTATACCAAGTCGGTTAACTGATTTACAGTCAGTTGCAGAGAAGGTCATTAAGTTTTATTTGTCCATTAAACCTTAAAGATTCTGTTAAGTCGTTGCAGAAAGCAAACTAAACTGATATTATAACTGGGCGTTAATACTTATCTAACGAAACGTCAAAAGGTGTCATTAAAGCGAATTTACGTTGCACAAAAGCTCATTAGGCCTAACGGAACAATAGTTTTAACATAATGGATGTCAAAATTTAATAGGTCACCGAGCACCCATTAGTGTCCAGAAAACATTGTTTATTTGCAAGAAATTGTGTATATCACTACATACGATACAGGAATTAAGGTAATAGGTGCTTGAAACATTCCAGGTAAGAATTTAAATAAAGTTGCAGTACTACTATGCATTGTATTTTTAAGTTATTTTTTTATAACCTAAATAGGTACTACCATTTCCTTGCAGGATGTCCATGTCAAGCCTCTCGTCACTTTCGGATCCAGAAATAGATATTCAGCGCCGCAATATCCCAGACAGGGTCAATTTATTTGATCAACACGATGGAGAGGATTTCCGAATCAGATACCGGTTCACGAAGAACGCGGTACTACAGATTCTAAGCTTGATTGGAGACTTGGAACCAATGACACAGCGGAATAAATCGATAAATGGCATAACACAATTATTGATATGTCTCAGGTTTTATGCAACGGGCTCGTTTCAACAGGTGATGGGGGATTTAGCAAACATCCATAAATCGACAGTTTGCCGCATAGTTCAAAAAATTACACACGCAATAGCCCAATTAAGCCCTAGATATATAAATATGCCAGACAGAAATGAATTGAGAACAGTGGCACAAGATTTTTATGAAATAGCTGGGTTTCCACGGGTGGCCGGTGCTGTGGATGGCACACATGTTAAAATAATATCTAGAGGAGGGATGCTCTCAGAAGTATACAGATGCAGGAAGGGGTACTTCTCAATAAATGTACAGGTGGTTTGTGATGCCCAACTAAAAATAAGAGATATTATTGCTCGTTGGCCGGGGTCAGTACATGACTGCACGATTTTTAACAACTCACACTTGTGTGCAAATTTTGATATGGGTAGATATAATAACTATCATTTGTTAGGCGATAGCGGGTACTACTGCAAGAAATATTTACTTACCCCTTTCCTACAGCCCCACACACTAGCTGAAGAGGCATACAATAAAAGTCACATATCTACTCGTAACACAGTCGAAAGATGTTTCGGGGTATGGAAAAGGCGAAGCCCTTGCTTACAGAAGGGGATGACATTGACAAAAACATCAACCATTCTTAAAGTGATTGTGGCTACTGCAATATTACACAATATGTGCATAGAGCTGGATGAGGTAGAACCTCCAAACGATATTAATTTAGAAGATGAAGAAATTCTGCTACCTTTGCAGAATAGGCCAGAAACTGATTCATCCGCAAGAACTGCAATTGTCAATACAGTATTTTCTTAGTTACCTATCTATTGTGTAATAAAATAAATAAAACAAATGTATTTACATACTTATCAGCCTTATTTATTATTCTCTTTCAATAGTTTCTATTAAACATTATTTCGTAACACTTCCAATAGGTAGTTATTATAATAAATAGTATATTATGTATTTATTATTACTACCAAGAGTTACTACTAATTTACTTATTAATTACCATTATATTTATTTAATTTCATTTTTAAAACTTGCATCTTCATATTATGGTGCTGCTTATTCTGAAGGATTTCTTGCATTACTTTTTTCTTTTCTAAATTAGCCACTTGGCACTTCCTCTTAAAATAGATTCTTTTAAAGTATTCTGCGGAGAGATTCTTTTTCTTTTTGATTGTACGTGGATCATCTGTAACAATGATAAAATTATTCAATAAGCTGTTGACATGAATAATAGGTATGTTGACATAGAATTTTATAGTGTCCGTGCTACGACTTACAAGTCGCAATATACGGAGTTTCGTAAACAAAAGATGTCCTTTGGCAGAAGCTCCTCTCCCTCTTTCCCCGGCACCCCAAATCCAGATGGCTCCACTTCTTAAATCCATCCTTTGGACCTACAGATCAATCCTACCAAAAGGAAATCTTTTGTTCACGAAACGGCGTATAATTAGACGTAGAACGGACGCTATCAGCTGTTAACCGTGAAAATATGATAGATACAATGGCACCTTTTTTGGCTGTCTTCTTCTTCAACTTTTTATTTTGACTATCTGGTGTACTGTTTTCAGTTTGTTTATCGACTATAGAGTTCTGTGCTTCTTCTGCCTCTACATTAATAACTTCATATTCGAGTACTTGTTGGTTGTCTAAATCTAGGGAAAAATATACAAAATTAACACACTTGACATAGCTATGGAACACTGTCACATAAAAGTAATATTGATTGGAATAAAGGCGTTAATTGTAGTAATTACCTCGAAAATAAGCAGCTCCACTGTCAAATTCGTTTGTTAGGGGCTCAATTTGGTCCTTTAGCATGCTTAATATTTTTTCATCACTATCTGTAGTTTTTGTGTCGTAAACGCCACCTCCTGTTTTATTAACTTGTACCTGAAATATAAAAGTAATAATTAAACATTTTTTGGGACTGAACATAAGGGAGATGTAAAGTGTAATGTGTGTGTGTGTTCGAATCCTGGCTGAATGTTGCTGTTTCTGGTTTCCACGACACAGGGTATCCTAGTGTGGGGCCAGAAGCAATGTATGTGCCTGTATGTAAATATTTATGTTTATGTAAACCACAAGTTTACCTTATCTTCTTTGGCATGTTCTAAGGCACTCAATACTTCATCAGATGTAACGGCATATTTTGCTTTCTGAAAAAATAATAAATGTTTAAACAGGACCTTTGGATAGACAGGTAGTTAAAAATGGTTGGACCAATGGTTCGGATCTTACATTACTCTCTGCCACATTTTTTCTGGTTTTTTGTTTCCAATTATCGTACATCATTTTCAACTGGTCCACACTACGTGGACCAGTTGAGGCACAACTATTGTACTTATTTACAATTACAGTCCATACTTCTCTCTTTCGCTGAATGAACTGACCGCCTGTTTGTTTGTCTTCAACAATGTGTTTGTATCTAGAGAAATTAAAATAAAAACAATTAGGCACATATTATGTAGTTCAGATAACAATACAATAATATGGTACCATTGAGCTGGTCTGATGATGGAGCTCGAAGGTGGCAGACGAAACCCTAGGGTACTTATTTGTAAACCCATCGGGTTTAGGCTCATCCGATTTCGTCATCACATATTGTACTATTCATATTTTAATGCGAAGTACTTTTTGATTGTCATCACCTGACGATGGAGTTGATGGAGACAGTGGCAAACGGTACCCTGGGATTTTGCGTTCATTTGATTCGGCTTGATAAAACCTCTTGAATTAGGTAGGTAGGTAGGTACTTACTTAAAAACAAGGTCTGCCAGTAATGTCTTCTCGTCGTGAGTGTAGTTGGCACCACGTTCCCTTTTTTTCACGTTCTCCATTTTCGCGTTATTTATTACTTTCTTTGCTCTTTGGTTACACGATAAATACAGTAAACAAACCAAAACATGTGACATTTGACATTGACATTACATATTATTTTGATAATGCGTTTCGATCACGCATTTTCGTCCTTAGTTTGAAAAAGTCAAGGAAACAAAACGCAACCATTCACTCATTTGATGAAAAGATTCATTGATTTGAGTCACTGTCAATATTTTTGCTGATAACCACAGAGTAAGCTGTTTTAATGCCCGCTTTAGCTAACTAACTATATCTTGAGACAGAAATAGCTTTCTGCAACGTATGTTAGATTAACTAGTACTTTATCTTTAAAGCAGGTTTAGTTAATGGAGTTAATGAATGACCTTTCCTGCAACGGAGTGTTAGTCCCTACTTTTAAGGGGCCTTCTGTCTTAAGTTAATACGTAAGATATTTTCATATCTATATTCAAATCTTTTACTTTTTAAATAAAAATATCGACTTGGCCATCGCATGCTTAGTTTGTTTAGTCCTTTACAACCAGGGTCTGCTGGAAGAAATCTCTATTTAGAGATAAGCTGACCTTGGTACATGTTATTTCTGTTTTTATGTCCTGTCATGTATCGTGTAATAAATATATACAAATACGTTATCTATCACACAGAACTAAGAGCCAGAAACCTGGTTTTTCATCAAATTCCTTCCGAATGCATAAAGAAGTGAAAGGTACTGGAATTTAATGGACTGAAAATAACTAGAGCATTAGTAATTTTGTTGCACTAGTCTTCCATTTTCTATTGTTGCCGCTTGTTAAAGGTATACATATATTAGTTTTGGAACCAAGTTTTAATCGTGTAGAACGCAATTATACTCTAAACAACCTAATATAATGTAGATATGATTTCGAAGATACATTGTGCCTTCATGCGATGGCCAAGTCGATATTTTTATTTAAAAAGTAAAAGATTTGAATATAGATATGAAAATATCTTACGTATTAACTTAAGACAGAAGGCCCCTTAAAAGTAGGGACTAAATCAGTTAACCGACTTGGTATAACATGGATCTCACAACTTTTTACGGTAGAATCACAGAGCTGCGAGACTTGGTATTTTTTACAGGATGTTTTTGATGGGATCTCACTTCTTTTTGTAAAGTTCTACTTTTTAAAATTTGGTACCTTTGGTACTTTTACAATAACAATAAAAAACATAGCGTTAATGTAGGGGTCTCCGTGCTCGTCACAAGTATAAACTTGGAACTCTTCCCAATGTGCTACCACATACTCGACTATAGCAAGTCTAATCTCATACGACGACTCAATATTCTCATACATAGAGAATGACAAAGAATGAAACAAATACGACCCATCGCCAGGTATCCGTACAATCCGGTGTGGGCATGGTTGGTCATTCACATACACTATTTCCGAATCCATTGCGACTACTAGTTCTGGCAAATGTGCTAGATGAACAAATCCAAATAGTTAGTAAATATAATAATTAATGCAGATACAAAAATTATCAACAACTAGTTGAAATCGCTGGCGAGCAACTCCGCTACTTAAGCTAGCGACGGTTTCAAACCATAGCGTGAGTTAAAATACAGGCAGCGCCATCTATCGAGCAATTGGATTAATCTGCTACCACTCCCGTCGCATTAGAACGCAATTTGTTCTATTGATTGAATAGTTTTATTATATTTGAAGCATTTTGTCGGGAATGTACATCATACATATATACAGGGTGTAACAAAAAGGGTTTAACTCCCGGATGTATGTGGTTTGGGACATCATTCTGAGCAACTTTTACTATGGGACCAACTTGATTAGAGCAACTTGATTTTTCACTTCCCCATACATTTCGGTCTGGGCGCTCGGCTGATTTATATGGAGAAGTGAAAAATCAAGTTGCTCTGATCAAGTTGGTCCCATAGTAACCACATACATTCGGGAGTTAAACCCTTTTTGTTACACCCTGTATATAAAATTCTCGTGTCACAGTGTTTGTCTTCGTAGTCTGAGAATCGGCTAACATCTATTTTTCATACCCCTAAGTGTTATAATTATTTATATGGCAAAACAGCGTTTGCCGGGTCAGCTAGTAATATATAATTTAAGCATAATGGTAACCAAAGGAAACGAGGGATGTATGCCTGGACCGTGGTAAGTGGTGGTCCCTGGTGGATGTACGTATCCCTCTTCTAGGAAACAGGCGTGATATTATGTATGTATTACATAATATGTTTATAGAATATTGTTTGTAAAGGCATATTTTCCTAGGGGCATTCAATGATTCATAAACTGCAAATGTAACTTTGTAATCCTATACATTTTATATAAGATTACAAAGTTATTGATGCAGATGGGTTTTCTGGAAAACTATAACATAAGCTTGAAATGTTTAAGTTTTCCCTTGATAAGAATACTAAGTACTATTTATATCCCAAATTTGAAGGTTCTATGTCTGCTAGAAGTGCCTGGGAGTTTTGATGATCGGTCAGTCAGTCAGTGACAAAATGAGGAAACTTTGACATGTTACAATTCTTAAACTACTGGTTCAAATTGAATAAAAAATTTAATATATCGTGTTGATATAAGGCCTAATTAGTAACAGAAAAATCAGGCTTCTTGTTTTATCCACAACGAAGTTTTAGGGGGGTCGAATATGGCCTGAATTGCTTCGAGAAAAGGATGGTACGGCTGTGCTTGCTCGACTTGGTGGTGCACTGCCGTGCACCCAGATATTTTCATAAATGTATTGACAGGTGACAGTAAGTATATTGATATTTTTGAATTTGTCCCTTAGTGATTGCCTAGCATCTAGTTGATAGATAGCCCGAATGGCCCTTTTTTGTAACACTGCGCTCGAATGATGTTCCTTATCCGCCAGTAAATAAGCTCGCTTCGAACGGCCACCCCGCACTAGCGACAGCGGAGCGCAGAGGAGCGGAGCGACCCGACACGCGAGTTGAATGTCGCTCGGTATACCGCACTAAAGCGACTGCGGCGCGACAGTTTCGCCCGGCACTCGAGCTAAAGTCAGCTCAACTTGTCCTAGTATACAACTGTGCCAACTGCCAAGTGAATTCATCTGATACCAACATTTGCGGGTTATGTATGACACTTTTTTACTCACGATTCAACACTTGGGCCTGGGAACCGGATCGTGGAGTCTGGTCTCTCGATGTGGTTGTCTGTGGACTGTCAAAACCACAAATGTATTTATTTATTTTATTTATTTATTTATTTATTTATTTATTTATTTATTTATTTATCTATTAATATCTACCATTACAGGCACAGACCTAATGCGGTAAATACATAATTACACGACTACTTATAATGTGTATGTGTAATGTCTTACAACAAATAAAACTATTGCATAATCAATTAATCATACGATGTGATTAGATGCTGATATACCTAGTTACTTCGCTGGCCATCGACCAATAAATATGTTCTAACAATTAACTACAAATGCACATCGCTAAAAAAGACCTCTCATTAATGATAATCGCGTGTACCTTGCTTCAGAGCTGGAGTATTCCAGTTGCAACGACGCGTAGCTCCCCCGGCTGAGGATGTTACTCTTCCCCGGGAGAATCTCCTTGCTATCCACCTGTGACACATCACGATAACTTAGCTCTTCCATATGGGGTGGCAGAGGCACACTTATGCCAGCAATGCTGCTCGAAACAGGTCTTACCCCGACTCCACCAGAAGATGAGGGACACTTAGGTAGCTCTTTAGCTTAGCTGTCTAGTGATTTTTTCGGAGGACGGCTCATAAATTTAGGGGTCACCAAGTAGCCTAGATGATCTATAAACTAAGGTAAAAGCGAAACAAGCGCTAGGTGGCCCCTGAAAGAATATAAACTATCTCCTAAAGCCGGCTACTCAGACGCCTGCTGCAGGGGCAATATAGGGTTAAAAAATGAGTTAAACTGGAGCCGCCTGCTGTGCGTGAGTGAGTACACCACTCCAAGGATTGTTGGCGAAATCGGCCATGAATCTCTTGGTAACCATCGCATCCATGTGCTGTGACAGCCCACCTGTGTATGCACAGCGTAGTCCGGGTCGGAAGCCAGTCGCAGCGAGTGCAGGGTGCCCGCGAACTGCCGCGCCAAGTTGTGCTGTCGCTGCTTCGTCCAGATCGCTCCGATCACCCACGCCATTTGCAGAGCGCCCGCTTTTAGCTTCTCCTGGAATAACAAGGAGACATGTGGCTCTCGGCTCTAAATTTGCGGAGCGCCCGCTCTTAGCTCCTCCTGATAACAAGGAAAAATAGGTTCTGGCTTTCAGGCGTCAGTCTGTTTGTACTCAATTATGTCACCATCATCATTGGTCTTATCAACTTTTCCGATTTTTATTCCAGCAGCTGCTGTTTGTTCTGAGGCTTCGTGCCCACCTACGTGTCATGTGTTGTGTAACTCTGATCTGACTAAAGGCCACCATTACTTTATACTTTACTTTATACTTTATTGCACAGAAAACATAATACAGACACTTAATATTAGAAAAAACATGTACAAAGGCGAGCTTATCTCTAATAAAGAAAATAAATAAAATAAAATAAATAAATAATAAGAGATCTCTTCCAGCAAACCTAGGATGGAGAGGATAATTTAATAAAAGGTAGACCTACATAAGTGC
>OY735278.1:4968655-5147983 GCA_963457715.1 Argyresthia albistria | reverse complement strand
AATCTGGAAAGTAGACAGGAAAATAAGCATTTCTGCGCATGATAGATAGTGTAAATATTTTTTTTTTATATAGTAGTCAGGCTTATATTTTATGTTTCTACTAATAATTAATTTATTTGATTGATTTCTTATTTTAAAAAAATATTGAAATGATCGAGTCGATTTTTCCCTTATTTCGAGGTATAAATTAATTTTTTGCCTAACTTCGCGTTATAATCTCTTCCTAATTTCGAGGGTCGTAAAGTTGATCCTATTAGGTTCCGTAGATTTTTTTCTTCTGTTGTGCTATGACCGATTCTAGCTTTGATTTTAGGAGGTTTTAACAAAAACACACTTGTATATAATTAACTTTGTCATTTATTGCACATAAAAACAATAAAAATAAAAATGTAACAAAATAACAACATGTACATAGGCGACCGTAGCAAGATCTGACCAATTTAAGAAACGCCCAATAAACTACTTCCCTTAGATTTACTTAAATTATGTACCACTTGAACATCGATGGAACCCTAAAACATTCCCCCAAGATGATAATATCAATCGAAATTTGGCTATATGAACTTCCTTATTTCGAGGCATACACACGAAATTAGGGTTTCATAGAGCCTAATTTCGAGGGTGTCTACAATTCGTACCTCGAAATTGGGAGATTTGATAGTGTTCTTTAAACCTAATTTCGACCCATAAAAATTGCATCACGAAACAAATGCAGGTATCTTAATCGATTAAAAATGAAATTTCTCATAGTATATGCAAGATTCAAGTAAACAGTAATACATTAAGAGTACTTTTTTCTCAATTAAAAAAGACAATAACTTTTTAGGCGTTCTAAGAAACCAACACTTTTTCTCAAAAGTTTTCGTAATAAAATAAGATTTCTTGTGGATAAAACATACCACATAATTAGGTTTTCAAATTGTTAGACTAAACAGCGTTACAATCTAACATAGCATTGATTAAATAAGATATTACTCTTAAGTTATTTGCAAATAGACACGACGCATGATTTCCCTTATTTCGATGTAACCCTCGAAATAAGGCTGACCCCTTAAAATGTATGCCCTTATTTGGAGGTATTTTGTTTTTCCTTTTTCAAGTCCTAAATCAATTATAAATGGCAAAAACTTAAATTTTTAGGAAATATAATAATGGGAAAAAGTTATAAATATCATCTGCACTACTTGGAACGGTAGAAAGACACATTAAACACGGATTGAATATACAAGTGCTCTTACCTGACTCGCTCTCTACTTGTATGGGCACATCTAGTCGCGTCGCCCTCGCCGCACTTAATTTTTTTTTGTTGTGTTGCCCTTTATTTAGAATTTCCAGCGTCAGTTATGTGGTGCGGTATTATATTTCACAATAGCACATATTTTTCGTGTGCACCTATACCTACTTAATCATGGACTTAAACATGAAAACATAAATACCTCGAATTAAGGACGTGATTTTCAATACCTCGAAGTAAGGGCGGTTTACCTTAAAGCGACTGCGGCGCGACTGTTTCGCCCGGCACTCGAGCTAAAATCAGCTCAACTTGTCCTAGTATATAACTGTGCCAACTGCCAAGTGAATTCATCCGGATACCAACATTTGCGGGTTATGTATGACACTTTTTTACTCACGATTCAACACTTGGGCCTGGGAACCGGATCGTGGAGTCTGGTCTCTCGATGTGGTTGTCTGTGGACTGTCAAAACCACAAATGTAATGTCTTACACAAATAAAACCATACTATTGCATAATCAATTAATCATACGATGTGATTAGATGCTGATATACCTAGTTACTTCGCTGGCCATCGACCAATAAATATGTTCTAACAATTAACTACAAATGCACATCGCTAAAAAAGACCTCTCATTAATGATAATCGCGTGTACCTTGCTTCAGAGCTGGAGTATTCCAGTTGCAACGACGCGTAGCTCCCCGGCTGAGGATGTTACTCTTCCCCGGGAGAATCTCCTTGCTATCCACCTGTGACACATCACGACAACTTAGCTCTTCCATATGGGGTGGCAGAGGCACACTTATGCCAGCAATGCTGCTCGAAACAGGTCTTACCCCGACTCCACCAGAAGATGAGGGACACTTAGGTAGCTCTTTAGCTTAGCTGTCTAGTGATTTTTTCGGAGGACGGCTCATAAATTTAGGGGTCACCAAGTAGCCTAGATGATCTATAAACTAAGGTAAAAGCGAAACAAGCGCTAGGTGGCCCCTGAAAGAATATAAACTATCTCCTAAAGCCGGCTACTCAGACGCCTGCTGCAGGGGCAATATAGGGTTAAAAAATGAGTTAAACTGGAGCCGCCTGCTGTGCGTGAGTGAGTACACCACTCCAAGGATTGTTGGCGAAATCGGCCATTAATCTCTTGGTAACCATGTGCTGTGACAGCCCACCTGTGTATGCACAGCGTAGTCCGGGTCGGAAGCCAGTCGCAGCGAGTGCAGGGTGCCCGCGAACTGCCGCGCCAAGTTGTGCTGTCGCTGCTTCGTCCAGATCGCTCCGATCACCCACGCCATTTGCAGAGCGCCCGCTTTTAGCTTCTCCTGGAATAACAAGGAGACATGTGGCTCTCGGCTCTAAATTTGCGGAGCGCCCGCTCTTAGCTCCTCCTGATACCAAGGAAAAATATGTTCTGGCTTTCAGGCGTCAGTCTGTTTGTAGATACTCTATTGTCACCATCATCATTGGTCTTATCAACGTTTCCGATTTTTATTCCAGCAGCTGCTGTTTGTTCTGAGGCTTCGTACCCACCTACGTGTCATGTGTTGTGTAACTCTGATCTGACTAAAGGCCACCATTGCACGGTATGTTCTACCCAATGGATTTGAATTGGATTGGGTACCCAAATGGCATGCGCTAACGTGCTCATTGTCATGCACGGCTCGTCCTGGCTGCCCAACCAGACCTAACTATCGGCGGATCGGTCCTCTGTAGTCTGTGGGGACTCTTACATGAAACTGTTATTTCATTTATGATGATGATGATCGTGACGTGATCGTTTATCATTTAGCGGCTTTTGATCTCCATTGGTATTTTGATCTCCATCGTCCACCTTCCAAGCCTACATGAGGCGTAAGGAGTGTCTGTCTCCCACCCCATATGTCTCATGCAGACATGGAGTCGCCGCCACCTCACCTCGTAGACCGCCTTAGACCGCTCCAGCTCGGCCAGCATGGCCTGCATCAGCTGCCGCTGCGCCTGCGCCTGCGCCCGCTCGCCCGCGCTCCCCTCGCTCCCCGCGCCCGCGCCGCCGCCGCCCTCACCCCCGCGCAGCTCCGCGCAGACTGTCGCTATGCGCAGCTCGATGTCGTGCAGGCAGTCCGCCATGTCGAGCTGGTTGTCGCGGAGCTCGCACATCTGGACCGGGAATAAGCTTCAATTAATACATTAAGCTCGCCTTAGTACATGTTTTTTCTACCATAACCATAAGCTATCTCTGTATACTATGTCATGCGAGTACAATCACAGATACTATAAATTATTACACTAATACAGATAGACCACCTAGAACAAAATACGACACCGGCGTAAACTGAGATGCTACTGAACTGCTTGGTGCAGCACCATCGAAAAATTGCAAATACCACGAGATGGCGTTAAGATATATAGGATTTATTCTAAGATTAGCGCCACCCAGAAGTAAGTATGTTAACTGAAACCATGGCGTTTAAAGTACAAATCTTACTTCTCACGCCATCTCTTTTTTACGAAGGGTTACTAATTCTAATTTGTATGGGATGAGCACCCTGAGCTGTGGTACAATGAAGAAATTACGAATTTATTGAATGTATGAGTGCCGGCATGCACCTCTTCATGTGTAGGTCACGTCAAGTTTCTTGGCACTTGAATGCCGCGTGGAGGGGGTAGCGGTCCATGGGTATAAGAGAGTCGCAAAGATGGGCGAGAGAGAGAGAAGAGAGCTTGCACTGAGGTCAAGAAGACTGGTTAGGCCCGTTTAGCAGGCTGCAGCGTACTTCACACACCTGGAGGCGTACAAGTATGAGGGACCCTCCACTCCAGCCTTAGCGTACAATAACGTCACTCTTTTTCAGATGGTAGCAGATAATGCACATCATTCTTGAATCCAACAGATCCAATGAGACGTTTAACTTTCTTTCACGTTCTATTAAAGCAGTAGACTGACAGGTTTGAGATGGAAACATCAACCGAGAGACCAGCTCAATCCTGGCTTGGTAACTATCATGTCTAAATCTACTGCAGATAAAGAGTGTGCTTTGTATCAAACAAATTCCACTATCATATACCTTCTCAGCATGTTTGATGGCAACACCATGGTACAACGCTAGTAGACCATCCACCAGCCGAAGGTAGGCCTGCTTGATATCGATGTTGCCGGCGCCTGGCATCATAGACCTGGTGCCCTTGAGGGCCAGTGCCGTTTCACCTGTCATCCTGTCCGAGGGAAAGATTGAAGTTTCAAGGGGAAATACGTTCGAGGATAGCACCTATTGCGCGAAAGCTGGAGCTAGCAGTAGACTGTTTTATACTGAACTGAACGGATCGGATTGATTAGGATAAGACAGGATAGGATATGATAGGATAGGATAGGTTAGGATAGACTAAGATAGTAGGATAGGATAGGAAATAATAAAATAGGCTACGACAGAAGGATAGGATAGGACAACATAGGATAGGATTGGTTATGATAGGATAGTGTAGGGTAGGATATGATAGGTAAGATATGTAGAAGAAGAATAGGATAGGATAAGATAGGGTAAGATAGAAGGATAGGATAGGATAGCGTAGGATAAGATAGGGTAAGATAGAAGGATAGAATAGGATAGCGTAGGATAAGATAGGGTAAGATAGAAGGATAGGATAGAAAATAATAAAATAGGCTACGACAGAAGGATAGGATAGGACAACATAGGATAGGATTGGTTAAGATAGGATAGGATAGGATTTGATAGGTTAGCGTGGGATAGGATAGGCTAAGATAGCAGGATCAGATAGGGTAAGATAGAAGGATAAGATAGGAATTTATAGGACAGGATAGAGTACCCTATTAGGATAGGACAGGTTAGGATAAGATAAGATCCCATCACCTGTTCCCCATGGGCATCATGGCCGGGTGCAGGAAGCGAGCCATGGAGGAGATCACCTGCGGCAGCGTGGCCAGCCCTGGCGAGCCCGCCGTCATCTCGCTCACCCCTGAAGCAGTGTCCACTGGCCATAGTTATGCAAGCATAGTTAATCAGCAGCGTGCGCGAATGGCGCTCAGTCTAGTGGGTTTTTACGCCTGCTTCTCACGCAGGAGACGTAGGTTTGAGTCGCGGTACCGACCATGTACCAGTACCAATGGGATAAAAATTTATCTATACTTACCTAGAACGATTTACGGTACGTTCTAACGGTGATGGAAAACATGTGGGGAAACCGTCACTACTCCATAGCTGCGGTGATGGGCTAGCCCTTTGTCACGCAAATGGAGTATTAAAGTCAGTGGGCACAGTCGTGCCTCTGCCACCCCGTATGGGAAAAAAACGTGACGAGCAGAGAATCTGCGCTATTCGTCTAGTCGACATCATCGCCGGGGATGTGGTTGGCACGGCCGTGCAGGTTGGCAGCAATGATGATTATGAATGGTGTGAATTTGAGCTACATGCTCATTAGTCCTTTTATAAAACCTTTATTTATCAATTTTGTCAATGTCAATGCTGCAAATGGCCTCAGTGACGAGACTTACGCAGCTGAAGAAATTGGTTCTAACTTTAGCAATTGTTTGTTAGATTTAGTAACTATGATTTAACGTGATGCTATTTCATATTTACCAGTGTCGATCCCACCAGCTCTGTTGTAGTTCGGCTCAAAGCTCTGAATGAATGGATTTTCTGCACCGAGGATGTTGATCAGATCCTGTCTGAAGAAGAAGGTTGTTGATACTTTTCGGATTAGTTTCATGGATCGTTTGCGAGGAGGGGTCAAACAGGGTCGAGAATTGAAATACTGAATTCATGCGTTCGCCCTCTAAGTTCATGTTCTAGTTAGAGCTACAAGTTTATAGTTGTAGTAAGCCCCTAAGGGGTCAACAGATGAGGGGCACTTGAGACTGTTTTATTAGCATGTATTGTGTTGCGATGTTTTCGTAGCCCGGCCTCATTTAGGGCTATACACTTAGATTATGTACCTACCCAAAACAGCGCAACAAAGTTAGGTGGCACCTGAAAGGAAATGAAGTGCCCCCTATAAGATAGGGATTGTTGTTGAAATCGGCCATTACTGTGTTTCGGTAAGATTTAGCCAGACGATTTGACGTTCGATTCACCTACCGTAACGTCCTGACAAGGAACGGAAGCACCCCGCCAAGCCTATCCACATTGTAGAAGTCCAAGTCTCCGTCGATGAATGTCTTCGGTGGTATATGCGGCGGCATACTTCTGAAACATCAGAACATCTCTGAAGAGTCACATACACCATTATTACATGCAGCTAGTACGGTGGTTCCGAAGACTGTGTCTATGCTAGGGGTTCATATTTTCCTGCGCGTAGCCGAGATGTAGCAAGAGCGTTCATATGCATCAGAATATTTGGCTTCAGGATTCTTCAGGATATAATTCCTGAAGCATTTAAACCATTTCGCTTCAGGATTGGAAGGAATCTCGTCAATAATCTCTGATTTACTCTGCTTGACAACTTATCGGGTGCGTGAGACCGGGCGTCTAGCAGCTGTGGCTGTGTACTATACAGACACCAGACATGATGATGATGATATGAGTACTAACAAGTTCCAGGGCGTAATGGCGCATACGATGAGTAGGTTTTCAGACAGATGATGGAGTACTAACGAGTTCCCCAAAGGGTTTTCCGACCACAGCCTCAGCACAGCGGAGAGCAGGCGCGCGTGGCAGCACCACGAGATGGCGGGAGAGTTGCGCGATATGTTGAACAGCCTCTGAAAAGAATGAGTTCCTGCCATCAATTCGATCTCTGTGGCGCATCGGTTGCACATCTATCTACCATGCGAGAGGTCCCGGGTTCGAATCCGGCTGGGGACAAAAAAAAACACCCAGGTCTTGGATGTTTACATGTTTGTGATGTCGCTGTTTCTGGTTCCCACGACACAGGGTATCCTAGCGTGGGGCTAGGCGCAATGTATGTACCTGTATGTAAATGTATAATTAATTAGGTACCTACTACTAGTATCGCTATCGAATGGAGGATTGGAAGCTTAGCGACTTGGATAAAGTGTGAATAAACGAATAAACTTTATGAGCATTAGAAAAAATATTACTCTGTCTCATTCGCAATCCGGTTATTATTGTTTTGGTTTTGTGTCCAAAAGAACAACCTTTATAGGAACACGTATTACTCTGTCTGTTTGTCGGTGTCTATTAGCTGTAAAAGTTTTTTTTTTGTAATTAATATCAAACACAGGAAGTACCTTCCTTCACCTAAATACAAATTACTTTAAAAGTCTCACTTGATGGGTTATTTCCAGAAGGAGAAGAAGATTACCATGTCCAGGATGCAGTTGTCCATGATGTACCGACGGAACTTCTCCAGGAAGATCTTGCGCGAGGAGGGCACCATGTGCGAGCCGTCCGAGTTGTCCAGCATAATCAGCAGAAACTCCAGCTGGTGACCAAGGGGGTACCATGAAAATTGAGCGGCTGTGTAGCGCGTATGTGCAACTGTAGACTGCCGAAAGCGGTGCTCTACTCAGGACTGACCAGCGGGAAACGGAACGTGACTGTGTGCGCTAGAAGGACGTGCTATGACGTGACCTAACTACTTGGGCCGTGAGTCGAGTTCAGGTGTAGCATGGCAGTGGCCATAGCAAGAGCGCAAAATCCGGTTTATTTGCAGCCCGCGCGGGCGCGTCTCGGCACCGTCGACAAGTCAAAACAGGCTTTTTTGCACCCTCGCTATTAGCCACTGCTGGCACGCAATTCTGTACGCGACTAGGCGACGCTGTGGGAGCATCTTACATACTCAAGCGAGGCCAAAATGGGGTTTAGCTATACATAAAGGTTGACGCCAGACAATGAAAACTCGGTCTATGCTTAAGCCCTAAGCCCTCTCTTACACTTACAATTGATGTGTAGACCCAGCTTGAGTTGTCCTCCAGCAGAGGAGACGTTAGACTAATGGAAAATGCCACATCACACGATACAATAGGTAGGTAGGATGCTTGCCTGGATTTGCTCCAACGGAGCCACAGCCCTGGTGATCTTTTCACAGTCTTCTTTGTACATTTTTTCATCATTAGACTGCATTTGTTTGGCGATTTTATCTACAACATGACAAATAAAATATTACAACGTGTTACCTTGTCTGGGTATCGAACCCAGATCCTCTTCAAAGTCGTATGGAACCGTCGCTTACCTGGTCCGTCTATCTGTTTGGTGGTGTAAGATGACCGCTGCTGTAGCGTTCCTTTCTCGGCCATCTCTGGAATGAATGGACACTTTTAATGCAAAATTAAGAAATCTGATATGAATGGTCGGTTGCACAGTTCAAATATTTATCGTGTCACCGAAACACGGAGGCGCCCGACATGCCACATAAAAACGGACACCCATCCATTAACCGTCCCGGAAAGATGTTGCTACAAGATTAGATTTGGTTAAATGATTATTTATTTGTCGGTATAGTTTGTGGCGGTGACGGAATGGTAGCCGAGGGATCCGCGTAGACCGAGAGGCAGACCATCCGCCCAATGGTTGGAGGACATCGCCAAAACTGCCTGGCAACAGTGGATCAGATTGGCCCAAGACCGCAATAATTGGCGTAATGAAGAGAGGAGGCCAACTCAAGAGTGGGCTGGATAGATAGGTAGAAGTTGTGTACCGGCGATCCTAGGGTCTGTCTCTCCATGCACGGGCGTGGGCCGCTGCCACCACGGTTTCCTGACCACGGCCTTCAGCACACTGTCGTCGGGACACTTGATGTTCAGGAAGTTCTCGAACCTAACAATAAACGAGCAATTACGCTAAGCAGAGCCCTGTGGCAGTAGACCAACGTAAGAGGGGTGGTAGCAGTTATGCACATGCACCTGAGTCCGGACAGAGTTTTTGTCGTGGAAGATGAGGGATATTCAAATCGCGTGCTCTGTCCCTCACTCTCTCGCGCTACCCCGCGGGGGTGTACTGTACGTGCTACGGGCGATGGATTACACCCTTATCGCCTAAGCGGTGCGTAATGTTGCTAAGAATAGGTATAGTATGGAATGGACCGCCAACTAAAATATTGTAACGCTTATTAGAAGATTAGGGTACTAACGTGATCTTATTGAAGAACACGTATTTGACGAGATGGTGCCGAGTCTCCCTGTGCTGCATAAGGCCACACAACACATATACACCCTCGATTTGCGGGGTAAACTGAATGTCCTGAAACACAAGCTTACTTCTTTAATGAGATCAGCGGTCGCTCTGCCGCCGCCACCTCAAAAGATGTGAGTGGCACCAGACTTAGGCACAACATTATACTATACCGAACCCGATTATTCTCTATCTGTGCCAGGAGTAATATATTAAAAAATTGCAAATAAGGACCTGAAGCTTACAAAAATTATAGAAATTACCTTACCTGTGCGACCAAATCAAACAGCAGACACTCTCTGATGACGCAGTGCTCGAACACATCGCACAGAGATGACTCATCGAGGAAGGTCCACAGCAGGTCCAGAAGTATAGTAAACCTGGGTTGAGGCTGCAATAACATCTTCTTTGATAAATCCACCTGGAATCAACAGATTTGTAAAATTGAAAAATCTATTCCGTAAAAATATAGGTAAGTAAAGAAGAGAAAATCTTTATTCTTCAGTTGTTTATGCCCTTTAGTTAGAGCAAGCATCCGAAAAGTGAAAGGTGCTCTAATCAAATTAGTCTCTGATTGTCGTCAGCTTGCCTGCATCATTTGTCAGTGGGCGTAACCAGTTCCAAGATAGAAGAATTTAAACAACAATGGAAATTACATCTCCCAGACGAGACGATATCTATTTTCTCTACAATTTACAACACCAAAACTCTTACAAAGTTCTTCTCCCTCGCCCTGTAGTAGAAGTCCACTGCAGCCTGGTCCACGTTCAGGCCGCGGCTCCTCACGCCCAGGGCTCCACGGAACCTGGGAAGTAGCTCCGCCACCACGACATATGATAGCCGCAGTACTGTGCCCAGCTCCACTACTACTATCCGTGCTAGTGACATCAGGAAGGCCTGGAACGGGTACTCTTTCTTTATATATCTTAGGTAAGGGATATGGGAATGACTACCAGAAGAGAGGACTGCTGGCCGGGGCCATGACAATCCTAGCAGTCTCCGGTCAATTCTGACGATTTTGACATGGATCTTGGACTGATTTGAGCTTGACATGACTTGGTACATTGATTCAAACGACGAAAGAGGCGACTATCTCAACTGTATTGACCAAATAAAACCTGTATTTTGAGAAGTGCAAACGGATCAGCGACTGATGATTTGAGACAAAAGTTTAGAGGAGATGAAGTGAAAATTGTATCTGTCGTAGAGGGTAGGTAATGGACGCCTGGATGTGTAACCTTTTTGGACATCCTCTTTAACTCGCAGTTCTCAGAGCCGGTGATGGCATGCGGGGATTCCCGGGGGGTGTACACGGAGTCCCTACTGCTGAACCGGACAGCCACATCATCTTCGGGCGATTTTGACGTTTCCGATTTAGCCTGTATTGAAGATACAAAGTTTGAGCCATACCCAAAGATGGACGGATGACGTCATCGCCGTAGCTGGTAGGCAGTGAATATGGGAGGCTCGGGACCCGAGTGGATAGCGTGGTCTTGAAGAGGCCTATACCTTTATAATGTGGGCTGATGATGAGTCTGAATTAACTTTTTCAGCAGTTTATATATTCAGACATAGATACAGTACGGAGCCATCGTTTTGGCACGTCGGGTCTCATCTCACGCTCTCTCTCTCTCCCGCCAAGTCAAACGCTGAGTATCATACTTGGGACACGTCGGGTCCCGTTAGTGTTCTGACCTTGGTCTTGGCATCCGTATGCGGGTTTTCAGTCAATCGACGGATCTCCTCGAGCAGGGCGTCCAGTGACCTGAACAAAATGGCTGCCTTGGCGTTCTCCTTGACAGGCGCTGCTTGCAAAGGCTGGTAGCTATCCAAGGGGAATCTGGAATCAACATGGATGAACGAAAATCTGGGATATCTTTATTTATTTATTTATTTATTTATTTATTTCCATTCCAATTATTTACAATCCATTATAAGACTTGGACATGTCGAAAACTTTTAACGATATCGCTGTGTTTCCTTAGTTCCTGTCACACCTTTATTAGGGTTCCGTACCCGAAGGGTGCCAAACGGGACCCTATTACTGAGACTTCGCTGTCCGTCTGTCCGTCCGTCCGTCTGTCACCAGGCTGTAACTCATGAACCGTGGTAGCTAGACAGTTGAAATTTTCACAGATAATGTATTTCTGTTGCCGCTATAACAACAAATACTAAAAATCAAAAGAAATGTAATATTAAGGGGGGCTCCCATACAACAAACGTGATTTTATTGCTCATTTTTGCTCGATATTGATAATGGTAGCAGGTAGACGCCTAAAATGTTCACAATATATTGAGTATATTATTTACTTAAAAAATAAATAATTAAATTAAATTTAAATCAATATTTAGGGGGGGCTCCCATACATAATTTTTGCGGTTTTTTATAGATAATGGCACGGAACCCTTCGTGCGCGAGTCCGACTCGCACTTGGCCGGTTATTAACTGTTATGTTGGCCCAGCAGAAGAAGAACATCACCACGAAGAACAACATGCCACCACGCCCACCTTTGGGAAGTGGACCAAACCTGTTCCGCGTGGCGAATGACAGAACACATAGAAGAGAACATATTATGAGAGAACTGCCAGCCTTCAGTAGATAAGGCACCAGAACAAGACTATGAATTGTGTGATGTATGTATGAATGTAGGTACAGACATAAGGGACGCGGGCTGCTCCAGACCGTTTTAAGTGAGTAGGTATGCCTGGTACTCAACAGCCTGACGATGATGATGATGATACTGAGCATGACTAAAAGAGCACTTACACAAAAGGCACATGCCCAAAGTTAGCGTATAGATTCTCTTGCATAGCGAGGGAGACAGCTGGGAAGTAGGCAATGCCGCAACCACGGGACACCTTGTCGAACGCCACGCCTAAGGATTTGCCGTTTCTGCGTATAAAATACCTAGTTGAACAATATTTTCCGGTCGAGCACATGTTGCTGGCATGTCCATCCAGAATTGAAACCAGGATGGCGATTTTGGGAGAAGCATCATCGACCCGGGAGCTCCTTGAACATCCAGGCCTCCTACTCCAACTTGTGGAGGAGTTGGGTTGGCTGAGATAATAGAGTGGGAGAAGGGGACATGCACAAAGGCCCCGCACATGTGGGTCACGTGCAGGCACTTCAGCCCCCTTACAGAAGAGAATATTTTCCTTTCACTCACGAAACTGGGTAACCTAATGTGGTGTCAGAGGTATTTTCTTACGCATGTATGTTTTATATAATTATAGAATTTTAAGAGTCTAACAATATCATAAAGTCGACAGGATCTCAGCATAACGGTTGACACAGGACCGTACATCTTGGCGCTATACAGAAGATGCCTTTGTCTAGTCGTGTGTCGATATGGGCTGAGTGTGACGATATTGATGATAATGATGATAAAGTGTCATGCACCTATAATACTCGAGCGTGCCGGCATCTAGGTCTAGACAGGAGCCGATGACGTCACCCGGTAGCCAGGATTGGCCGTACGGTGACGTGGTCACGTTCCACCTACAGCAAACAACGACTTATAAATCACACAAAATAACAACAACAACATAGCGTCCTTTTACTATACAATTGATTACAAGCTGTTCAAACTTTTATTTGAAATTCTAACTATCAGGTCAGGACTGCTAGATGCCTAGGAGACCACCGGCCATGCACGGATGATACTATCGGCATAGGCGGTAGGCAGTGGATGTGGGAGGGCCAGGACCGGAGTAGATGGCGTGGTAAAAAAAGACCTATACCCAGTAGTGGGCATATATAGGCCGATTCATGATGATGCAAAAAGAAGGGCGGACCAGCCATGTGGGGGATGCATAGAAATAGATGCGGGATACATTGAAAAATGTAACCCGTTGGCTTGCTCCCCCGCGTTTGCGTCATCATGACGTGAAGTCGGAATGAGGTTGAGTGGAGGTGGGAATCTTTTGATTGATGATGATGAAGAATGAAGTAGATATTACTAAATATCACCTGCGCACGCGTCCCCCGTCGTATGCGTACGATTTAGCCGTATCGCCCACACCGGTGTCCATGGAGAATGTGCACTGTGCCGTGCACCACCCGACCTGGAAAAAGTACACAATATCATTCTCGTCACTACCTCCTACCCAGTTACATCTGTGCTTTACTGAACACCTTGGCAATGAACTAACCCAAACGTATTTCCTTCCGCACCGGTACCATGGGGCGTGGCTCGGGTTTTGTGGTGGAAAAGTGAGGGATAGAGCACCTCTGTCCTGTTCCTTACCCTCACGCGAAAAATCTCGGCATTCTACTGTAGCATGCCGAGCGGGGATTTTGTCGCGGGAGGGGCAAGGGACAGCGAGGTATGTATAGCACATAGGAAAAGGGCAAGTGGACCCCCAAGATTTCGATTGCCTATTGACAAATAGGCCCTGGTTCATTTGATGCTGTCTACTGGGACCGACACACATACTCCCTCACACACCTGCATAATCCCCTTGGTGCCAAGCTGCACCTCGTACATCCAGCGGCCTGAGTACACGCACACGGTCGCGCGGATCGTCGCGAAACTGGACAGGCCCTGCACGCTCACGCGCTCATCACCGACAAGGACCAGCCGGCCTGTACCTGCGGATTACCTTATTGTATGACCTCAGTAAGCAACGACAAATATAACTGATCATGCAAGGCAACATCCAGGGACGCAGAAGACCTGGTGGAAATTCTGAGAGAATGGTTTGGGATGAGCACAACCATCCCTGGCCCTATCCCGTGAGCAGATTGCCGTAACCTGCGATAACAGATGGCACCCGAAGAAGAAGAATGACGAGAGGTCCAGGGCACAGATGAGATAATAGTGACTTTTCCCAAGTTCGAATCCAGGAAGATAACAACTGTTTCTGGTTCCCACGACACAGGATATTCTAGTGGGGGTCAGAAACAATATATGTGCCTGTATATAATTATAAATTTTCGGTACGTAAAGGTGGCCCTAGGGTGAAAACTCAAAGTGTGTCATGGATAACTTGCTATAAAGTGTTTCAGTATTTATAGGTTTGTAGAGCTGTTGTGGTAGCTCACCCGTTGAGGCATCGAAGACCACGATTTTTGGACCCAGTCGTCCAGGTCTCTCGTCCGTTACATCAGCAGTGGCCTGAAAGATTAAAATCATTACTACCCCGGGACGTTATCGAAAACTGAAGTCGACGAATTGGTAATTGGTGAAATGTGAGCCGGACACTCACACAAAGGATTCCGCACCATCGTACTAGAAACAAGTGCCTGACAGTTCAGTATCTTCAATCTTCATCTCGTAATTTTGCTATCCTAAAAATGTCCAAGACCAAAGTCCTCAAACAACCAACAAGAGGCCAGCGCATGCAGCCTACTACCTGAGCTATGGGAACATCTTGCCCAAGCGAGGCCAGACTGGCGTTCAGCTGTACACAAGGGTCTTGATCAATTTGAAGAAAAACGCCTGGCAGACCTAGAAGCGAAACGTCAGACGAGGAAAACTTGCCCTAAGCCTTCATACACCTATACTTACTTACAATGATTCGGGGCTACTTTACCCTCGTAAGACCCAGCTCATTTTGACATGCAGCAGTCGTTGAAACCCAGCGGTCCTATTTAATTTAATTTATCATTTATTTCCAGACATAATATATTCCAATATAAAACCAAACACATGAAATTACTAGTAAAATATAAACAAAATTTCAGTAAAATATAAGCAAAATTCCAAAATAAATGTCATCTTTTAAATATAATTTTTCTATTGAAAGTACTATTCAAATCTAGTGCTTCAGTCCCATAGGTTCAAGACTAAGAGCGTTAGAGTTATTATTTTGCAATGATATTTTTAGGGCTTACTAGGGATGGGGTAAAGAAGATTTTAAAATTCTCAATACCTAGTTGTTTTTATTTGTTACTTTAAATAGAACCTTGGGTCTGAATTCAGTGTGAAAATAGGGGTAAAAAATTAAAGATATATTAATAATTACATCAAGCACATTCTAAACAATAGATTTACAACAAAAAATTGTGTTTTAATGTACAGATTCCTCGAATAAAAACAGATTTACTTACCACGGTCACGGGTGTTCGCCATCTTGTGTTTTTTTTTCTCTATTTTGACAGATGTCACATTTCGCAACCAATCATAAGCGGTCCATAGACAAAGACCGGTTATTGGCTGACAGATTAGCACCAATCACAGCACTCCCCGCGATATTTGAAAAGAGTTATTCGACTTTCTTCCTTTAGTCCTTATTGTAGTACCGCCGGCGTTTATGGGAACTTTGGAAAAAAATGGCGGGGACGGAATGACTATTATCTTACAGTACTGTGTGTAGGACCGTCGCGTCGGTGTTACGAGGTTACTGTGCCTCGTGCAACAGGATTTTTAAAAGCAAGTTTGGATCCGCCAGCCATTTCAGAGCACACGAAAGAAGATAGTAGAAGTCGCTGTCGTCGGATTCGACGAGGAGGACATCATCACTATTTAATTCTAAACACCCTTATTTTATCGTGCTGTAGCGGCAACAAATACACATTCTTTGAAAATTTCAAGTTATTACGGTTCGTGCGATGGATACCGCTGACGATGACGGACAGACAGACGGACAGCGGAGGCTTAGTAATAGGGTCCCGTTTGGCAACCTTAGTGTACGGAACCCTAATGGCCGTTCTACACTCTCGCCGAGACAACACGAGACATGCCGAGACGGAGAATGTAGAGGGTACCTCTCGCCGCGCTCGGGGTGTCTAGAAAGACAGAAAAGAAGAAAGAAAGAAACTTTTTTGGGCCCGAGTCAGAGGGTCTCGGCATGTCTCGCGAGGAGCCCGAGAGCATTGCACTAGAAGCGGTGAGAGTGTAGAGGGTACCTCTCGTGGCAGGCCTCTCGCGAGACATCACGAGACCACTTGGCGAGAGTGTAGAACGGCCATAACAATTGAGGAAGTGTCGTCATAGAGCTGTGTGTGGGCGTCACGCACGTTGCTTACGGCAGTGCTGGTTTTATTGTAGGGTCGTCGTGGAAGTTAGCTCGTAGGAAAGTGAGAGACAGTGCCATTCGCCAATGTATATAGCCCTATTAGCCCTGTCTCTCACTTGCCCACGATATACCGTTCCTTTTCGGAGATTAAATTCTAATGAAATTTGGAGTCAGTAGGCATGATGGTAGGATTAGATCTATTCCGATTACGCATGGGTAGATCAATTAAATTACGTATGTGTTTTGGTGACATAACAATTTGGTACGGCCCCCCTCCCCTGTAAGGTCTTCACGTATTTGACGTACACATACGTATATACTAGCCTCAGTGGTGACGGGTGCGTGTTTCTTGACCGATCTAGTCTTCTGACTGAGTGACTTGGTCTCCAACACTTTGGGCAGAGTCTCGCGAATGTGACTGAGGTATTTGCTCCTTCTAGAAATAGAAACGGATTCACTAGTTTGTATGAGAAATGTTAAAAGTACTAGAGTAGTAGTCGTGAAGTAGATACTTATGCTCTGTTACGAAAAAAAACTGAGTTATATGGAACTACGATTTCACTCACTAAAGAGCAAATAAGCAAAATAAGTTTTCTTGGCACAGACTGTTCTATCCAAGCAATTTACAGGAGTTTCTTTGGGTATTGCTAGGTTTATGGCTAACTGGCTAGATATAGGTACCTACTGGCTACTGCGAGAATGATGCATAACTGTGCTGTGTGTGTAACTGTCCTCTCTTTATTAGAATTATTCGTAATTTTTAATGGAAAAATTATTATTATTTAATTCATAATTCTTTGTATTAATGGCTATGTATTTAGTGTACTGATCTGCAATGTATTTGTACTATTAATGTAATAAGTAATTTAAAATAATGTTTGTGTCGCTTTGGTTCGCTGTAATAGCACAAATACTAAAATAAATAATTAATAAAATAAATATACAGGATGCCACTACAGTGGTTCAAAATATTTTTTTTACAGAATAAGACGCCCCGTCCTCGGAAAACTACTTATTTGGGCAAGCCTTGCGATGAACATCTTGACGCGTCAGTTCCGTCCGGGTAACGTCCGAACGTAGGTACGACGAAATCGCATCGCATCATCGTGCGAGCGAAAGCCGCTCATGCTTACTGGTTATGCCGATCCTCCTTATTATCCTTCATCACCATTTCACTGCCGAAGATCCGTCGCACAGTCTCGTGAACCTCACTCTTTTCCGCCGCACTACTGCAGATTCCCATCATGGTTCTCAGAACGTTCATCATCTGAGACGACGCGACACTTAAAACCTCTCCGCAGGCTTACAAGCAAGTTCTGGAGGAAGATGGGATTAGAGAATCGCTCAGATTGCAAAGAAACTATCTGCATATTTTATTTGGTGCTCAAAGAAATGCATTATCGTAGCAAGAAATAGATTAGGCGTTTTTGCAAGTTTTTGGTGATATTTTATTTGACAGGGGGGACATAGGACACAGGCAGGAGTGAGAAAGTAAAACAAAGAGTTTCATATTTGAAGCAAAAAAACTCCTTCGCATTTGAAGAGAGTTTGTCATTCATGAGGTTTGATGGTTTGATTCTAAGCAGTAGGAAACCCGCCCGAAACTAATATTCAGGGTGTTCGGTAGATGAATGCCCAAATGGATTCAGCTGCAAGGGGAGCCCGGGAAGTCATTTGCTACCCACCTAGCCATATTTTTCTGGACTTGGCCCCATAGATCTAGAAAATAACCGGCCAAGTGTGAGTAGGACTGCGCACCAAGGGTTCCGATCACACTTGGAGAGCGTAACACGTGTAATTAGGTTTCCAGATAAAAAAACTAAAGTGTGATGTCATCCATGTAAACCAAATTGAATATTTTTTTAGAAAGACAGACATTTGCAGTGTTCAGATTTTTCCCTTTACTTGTGCTATAAGACCTTGCTTCGTGCCAAATTTCATGATTCTAGGTCAACGGGAAGAGCCCTCTTAGTTTTGATTCCCTTGCGAATATCAAGCAATTTCAGGAAAATTGAGACATATGCGGTATCTTTTGATTACTTTCGGCTTGCACACCCCTTTCTGTTACATCCTGTATAAGCTAGTGTTTCTATCTATTAATAAAATAGTTTAGTATCTGAGCACATCTTAAGCCTTTTACTCTAGGTACTCCCGAAGGAGTCAATCATCATATAATTGCCCCTGGCAAGTCCCCATACTGTTCTAGTCTAATTGTTATTTTGTGCAAATACCCGATAGAAAAATAATTATAAGCCGCCAAAGTCATAAAAAGGGTTCACAAAAAATAACAACCTCAACTTTACATAGCAATAAAATAAAAACTGAACATAATCGAGACCTCTTAATTCTCAAAACATATCCTTAATTTGTGCCCTTTTGTATGGTATATATACCACATACGTTTGTTTTCTTTTAGGAACTTCAGAGAATCATTAACTTCCTAGATCCACGCCCGTTTTAGTCAATGAAGATTTTCACCATCATTAGATTTTAAGGATTTCAAATTATTGTGGACAATGCGAAAAACAATCGTTCAAGTGCGTTTTGGACTTCCACACGAAGGATTCCACACCGCCGTTACAAAACGACCTGCCAGAATTACTTAGCAAATTACCGTATTAGAAGCAGACAGTCAGATAGTCTTTGAACAATAGACGGTTGCCCCGCACATTGAACAATAGACGGTTGCCCCGCACATTGAACAATAGACGGTTGCCCGCACATTGAACAATAGACGGTTGCCCCGCACATTGAACAATAGACGGTTGCCCGCACATTGAACAATAGACGGTTGCCCCGCACATTGAACAATAGACGGTTGCCCCGCACATTGGCAAACAAGTGTTAGGTAATACGATAATACCATGTAATACCTACATGATGTCTTCCCTAACTCCTGGATTTATGGAGATGGTCCCTTTCCATACCATGCACTGATCTCACGCACCTACAAAAACAAACAAATAAAGCGTCACGCCATTTCCCGTACGGGGTGGCAGACACAATTGTGTCCACTTTTAGCCAATTATTCTTTACTCCATTCCAATTTGCGTAGGGGCCAGCCCATCGCCGCCGCAGCTACGGATTTTTTTTTTTTTTTTTTTATTCAGGTAACAAACAGTCACTTACAAAACATGGGTTGATTGGATTATTTACTTAAAGACCTGGAGTACCATTAATCAATACAATTAAAGTGTTGTGAAAATATTCGAGCATGTTTGTATTTAAATTACCTACTTACTTAAAAAGAATTTCTTATATTTGTCGTTTATAGCTAGTAAGTCTATAACATTTATCTACATTAAGCAATAACTGATTACGGGCACAATAAGTTATGAAATTGTTTAGATCAGGTTGAAGTAAGTGCAGTCTAAGTGCAGTCTTCTGGGGTTGAAACTACTTTAAAAAATAAAATACGCGTGTAGCACCGTACACGTGTTAGAAGTAAAACTTCTGTAGCTAGATCATTAAGTGGTACCTATACTATACACCTATACCTACCTATACTAAAAGAGATTTAAATTTCCAATTTTGAGATCCAATCTCTGCTTCAAGTTACTTTTAAGTTTCAGACGTCCGATTATTTGAAATTATTTTATACTCATGTCATTTATTTCCCACCATTCCTTATCTACAATTTGTCGCGCTCGTGGTGATATACTTAACTCATTCAATAGTGTCACTACTATTTGCATCTCGCTCAGATTATATACCATCTGACGTCACGTCTTTAAGCCGTCTCGCTCAAATGTATGCATTGCTTTGCTTGTTTTAGAAATCCATATCGACCCGTGTGACATTGATGAAACTCTTTTCTTACAAACTGTATGGATCGCATCGCACAGCTGTCAAACATAAGTTCCGGTTCCAACAAAGAGGTTGAACGAAGTAGTTTGAGTCATGCTAGATATTAGGCTACTAACGCCATCTAGCGAAAGAGAGTGAGCGCCATCTTGGCCATACCGGAAATCAAGAACTCGTGGAAGAATGCTTAAAATAATTTTTATTTGTTAACGTTTCATCAGGTTTTTCTCTCACTAATTAACATTCTTTATTGTACGAATGTATTATTATCTTATCTGATTAGTTAAAATCCGGATTGAAAATAGTTGCGGTTTTAAAAGTCTTCAGCCGACCCTGACGTCACCGATTCCAATTTCCGTTACATTTCTTAGCCACTCGTGATAGCACCCGGCTAGTACCAATTGAAAAGCAAATATATGAATAACCCACAGTTGAGAGGTTAAATAAATTTTACCCCCGTGCCCCAAGAAGTTTTACTTCAAAAATCTTAGTATCGTCCGCATAGACCAAATGACTGCCTGAGAAAATATTTATAATATCATTAATGCATAGGGTAAACAAAAATGGGCCCAAATGGGAACCCTGGGGCACGCCAGAGCCAATGGATAGAAAGTCAGATGTGTATCCTTTTAATGAGACAGCTTGACTCCTGTTGCTTATGTAGGACTTCAACCATCTAAACAGATCACCGTGTATACCGATCTTCAGAAGTTTGGAAAGGAGTGTGTTATGTATGATTAATTTTATCAAATGCTTTTGAAAAATCGGTATACACTATACAGGGTATCAACCTGATATCCAGCGTCCATAGCATTAATAGCAAAATCTGTAAAAGTGACCAAGTTTGTGTCAACACTACGACCCTTAAAAAAACCATGTTGGAGTTGAGAGTTACAATTTTTTCAAATATATAAATAATGGTTTCCTCACAATGTTTTCCTTTACGGTTAGAACGTCCGTATAATGTCCTAATGATAAATTATTTATCTCATCGGTAGATGGTCAGCATCGGGATTTGATCTCCTGTGTGAGAAGCAAGTGTGATACCCATTGGACACCCAGAGCTCTTTTTTTGAGAATTGGTCTACTTTCAGGAAATTTTAAGTAGAGATAATCAAATTCAACAAAGAAATAAATTAAGTTTTCGACACGACGACGAAGCGAGACACGCCGACCGAGGAAGCAAAGAGAAAAATTTTGTTATCGAGAACGTCCAGGAATGGAGGCCAATATAGAAGTTTTGTACATGTTTTTATTGTTTATTTTGTAACTTTTGTTGGTCCATTTCCTGATGTAATTTCAGTTTTATGTAAGACAGAGACAGGTGATAGACTTTACAAGCTATGTACAAGCAAGACAACATGTGTTTGTTTACCCCATTACCCACTCTCCACATTGTCCACAATCATTTGTAATCCATAAATTCTAATGATGATGAAAATGATTGTGTACCTAGAGAGGGCGCGGTTCCACGAAGTTGGTGAATTTCTGAAGTAAATAAAAGATTACTATAACGTTTGTGGTATATTATAGATACGAAAGGGCACAAATTGAGGCTGTTTTAAGAGAATTGGGAGGTCTCGATTATGTTTAGTTTTTATTTTATTGCTATGTAAAGTTGAGATTGTTATTTTTTGTGAACCCTTTTTGTGACTTTGGCGGCTGATAATTATTTTTCTTTGAGTTATCTGCACAAAATAACAATTAGACTAGAATAGAAGGACAGTAAGGATTAAAACACTGTCACAGTTTGGCAGATCTAGCCACATTTTAAAAGCTTTTATTAAACTTGCACTGTATGTATGTATGTATGTATGTATGTATGTTTGTTTGTGGGTATCACGGTTCGCGTCAAAAATGTCGGCTTGAATTTGACCCACTTCCCGTTATCCGATTGAGCTGAAATTTCGCATACGTGTATAAGTCGGATGACAATGCAATATTTTTCTGACTTGGAGCTGATCTGATGATGGAGACGGAAGGTGGCCATGGGAACTCTGTCATAAAACATCGCAAGCCCGTCGAATTTGGGCTCGTTCGATTCGTCTTGACGAATACTTTGGTCCTAGAATATTTTTTATGACATGGAGCTGATCTGATGCTGGAGCCGGAAGGTGGCCATGGGAACTCTGTCATAAAACATCGCAAGCCCGTCGAATTTGGGCTCGTTCGATTCGTCTTGACGAATACTTTGGTCCTAGAATATTTTTTATGACATGGAGCTGATCTGATGATGGAGCCGGAAGGTGGCCATGGGAACTCTGTCATAAAACATCGCAAGCCCGTCGAATTTGGGCTCGTTCGATTCGTCTTGACGAATAATTTGGTCCTAGAATATTTTTTATGACATGGAGCTGATCTGATGCTGGAGCCGGAAGGTGGCCATGGAAACTCTGTCATAAAACATCGCAAGCCCGTCGAATTTGGGCTCGTTCGATTCGTCTTGACGAATACTTTGGTCCTAGAATATTTTTTATGACATGGAGCTGATCTGATGATGGAGACGGAAGGTGGCCATGGGAACTCTGTCATAAAACATCGCAAGCCCGTCGAATTTGGGCTCGTTCGATTCGTCTTGACGAATACTTTGGTCCTAGAATATTTTTTATGACATGGAGCTGATCTGATGCTGGAGCCGGAAGGTGGCCATGGGAACTCTGTCATAAAACATCGCAAGCCCGTCGAATTTGGGCTCGTTCGATTCGTCTTGACGAATACTTTGGTCCTAGAATATTTTTTATGACATGGAGCTGATCTGATGCTGGAGCCGGAAGGTGGCCATGGGAACTCTGTTACCAAACGACGCAATTGTATCGTGTTTGGTCTCATTTGATTCGTCTTGACAAGCACTCGAATTCTAGATTAGATGTTTTGTCCTGTAATGATAAAGACTAAAAAGTTAAAAATAAATTAAAAGTAAAAAAACATTTTTAAACAAAGCTTTTATTTAATGCCCTAAAAAGAAGAAAATAAAATTTCAATTCAATCAAATGCGTCATTTTATTACATTACACAATTTATACGATATAAAAGCTTGTTGCGAGATTTACTTGTGTAGACTTAATTAGGTGGGTAGGCACCTATTTGCACAGACTTGGAGATAAATCCCGCAACAAGCTTTTATATCGTATAAATTGTGTAATGTAATAAAATGACGCATTTGATTGAATTGAAATTTTATTTTCTTCTTTTTAGGGCATTAAATAAAAGCTTTGTTTAAAAATGTTTTTTTACTTTTAATTTATTTATTTATACCAGTTAAAACGATTAGTTTCGGCCATTTTTCAAAAATCTACAAATTATATTTTTTTCCGAATGTATGGGGCCAAGTCCAGAAAAATATGGTGAGGTGGGTAGCAAATGTCCTACCCTTGCTGCTGATTCCATTTGGACATTCAACTACCGAACAGCCTGTATAAGTTACTCTATGCCCGAAACCATTCGATCATATATTACCCGAGACCACAAAATTAGTGCCTACCTACCCGAAACGAAACCTCGGTTAAGCCTCGGATAACTTTGCTTACAAGTCTTACCTCTTGCTCTCCTGACCTGCCTAATGAACACACAATTAAATGAACACCCTATTTGATTAATGCGTTCCGTACGCGCGCCGCGCCGTACGCACTCTACATTGTCGACATTTGTCGTATAAATCTACCCCCAGAGTAAGGGTTTTCTCGAAATGATTCTCACATGCAACGTCCCCAAGAAGAATCCATAGGCAGATTTTTGCAGTACAATGTATTAGGGATAGAGTCTAGAAGTAATAACATTGCACTTGCATGCAATGCAATATGCAACTGTTGTTGCTGTTGCAGTTGCAGCTTTTCGATTATCGCGGGCACGCGGTTTCCATTCACCCCAACAACTAACAAACAACTCGCTCGCGTCGCGAATCGCGAGTGTTTTTTTTTTATCCGCTGGCAACACTGGGTCGAAATGTCAATGTCAAGTCTTCGCAGGGAGATTTAAAAAAAAACAACTTCAGTAGTTCCAAATTCGTCACTAGATGTCGTAGGCCAGACATGAGTCAGGCGTGGGCGTGTGACACTCCGCTCTTTACCTGCAATGCTACAAGTAGATCCGCGGCCCCGCTGCACGGCCCGACTCAGTGGGTTGCCGAGCGCCGCCCGGGTTGCACGTGCCGTTCTATCTAGCCCCGCGCGCCCCGCGTGTAGTTACTTACTAAAATGAAGGCGAAGAAATACTGCATGCTTTGTTTGATGACGTTTCGTCACTGCACAGATGAATAAAGGTCACTGTCCTACTGACTGTCGATAGGATTTCTGGCCATTATGTAAAAGGTTAGGTAGGTACCTATACTACCTATATTAAATGTTATTCACAAATCTAGAATAATAAATAGTAGGTAAGTGGTTCGTAGTTATACCCTATCCAACATAGGATGGTCTCTGACACCTGTCAGTGTCAAAACACGCCTATGAAGTATCGTATTTTTCGACGGTAAAATGTATAGAGACAATTAAAATACTTTATTGGCAAATAGTGACGTGACACTTATCGTAAGACAAGTTATCGATCTTGACTCGGAACATATAATAGAATTTTGAAGACAACGACAGAACAAGAAAAATTATGGATGAAGATTGGGAGCGTGACGTACGATTCGACCAATCTACCCAGGAACTGATTATAAATCTACAAGACTGCTCCAGCGAGTCCAAATCAGATTTTGATGATGGTGATTTGGGCTGTGAATCGATTTAACGAGAATAAAAACATGTTACAACATCCTTTTGTTTGATTTGCTTGATACATTCAGAAACTTTAGGTAGTTAGAATATCGATAATTTGTATCGACATTATCCCCATGCCTAGTAAAGTCACAGTGACAAGCTGTCAGAGATCATCCTATGTCGGATAGAGTATAGTAGTTAAGTAAATATCCAGTTTTATTTGTCACAAGAGACAACCCTTAGTTTCACGGGCCGCTTCAGACGAGGATAGAGTTACGCGACAGAAAGAGAGGCAACTTTTAGGCAAGTAATCGAAGTGCGGGCGCCGCGCTACACAGCATGAATTGTACTTTGTTGCGTTGTAGCAAGGGTAGCTTTTTAGTTGAACGATTATGTACAGTGTCCAATGTGTTCCTAACTCTTTATTAATCTGTGCATGAGTGAAGAAAAGTTGCCAGTCCAAATAATACAGACTGTCTAGTATAAGTTGGCGTTCCTGTGGCGGCGCCTCCTACAAGCCACCAAGCTTTGAGTTGAGAACTGTCAGACACAACTGGCAAAATTAGTACGTTTTTCCGCCACACACCAACTTACACTAGACAGTCTGTAACAACCGAAGAACATAATCTGTGGTCGTGTAATGAACATTGTGGAATGCGATACAAATATTACTGATAAGTACCTACTAAGACTTATTCGTGAAACGGGTAACGGACGAAATGACAGACAAGAACGTTGGTTGAAACGCCGCGCCGCCGCCGCCGCGCCGTGTTGCTCTATGGTAGACACACATGCATGGCAGACAATGGACTGCGTTCAAGATCGGTAAAAAATTACTTATTACTACTCTGTGAGGACAACAGAGTGTCATACGAGTTCATGTCTATACAAAGACATCTGTCGGTAGCTTTCAGAACTATTTTTAGCTATCAGAAAATCGCCTATTCATTCGCATCGCAAGGAAAATAAACAAACATTTTGTTTGTTTGATTTGAAGAAATAGATAGTTCGTTCGATTTGCCGAAAGAAAACTCACTGGTATTAGTGGCAGTGGCAATCAATTTCCACGTGCAGCGTGTGAAACCTGACCTTACAATACCCCAGTTCTTCTCATTGCAAAATGATCCACGATGCAATCAAGAAGTTGCAGCAATTCCTTAGCTATTGGTACTTGCGCTACTTACTGGCGACTGAACTATACATGGTGGAGCCCTGGGAGAGGACCGTAGTCAGTATCCTTTTTTAAAGTAACCTAAAATGTAACCTATAAGTACATGGTGTAGAATGTGGTGAAACACCACGAATCGATCTCCATCGCTGCGGGCTGTGTCATGCCAAACAGAGTACTGGGTCAGAGTGTCGAGAAAATTTTCTATTGTTTTTCCTTGGCGCCCCCTTATCTACACTCCAACCCTCAGCTGTGAACCAAGCTCTAAATTTCCTTCAGGCAAGAATTGAATGAAACATTACAAGTTGGCAAATCATTTTCAAGCAAATGATTTAAAAATGCTGACCAGGCCATGAAATTCCTGGTAGCCTCCAGTTAGCTCGAGCAAATACCAGTGACTTTTACATTGTACTTCAATCAATTTGATTGAAATGTTGGCCTTTGCGCATTAACTGTTTTATATGAAGACTTAGGTTGACATAATCAAGGTCACAATAGAGGACAGATGACCTGCCTGTGTTCAGCGGGCATCCCACCTCATCATAAACATAAGCATTTACATACAGGCACATACATTGCTTCTAGCCCCACACTAGTGACATCACAAACATGTAAACATCCAAGACCCGGGGGTTTTTTTTTGTTCCCAGCCGGGATTCGAACCCGGGACCTCTCGCATGGTACGCAGAAGCACAACCGCTGCGCCACAGAGGTCATCATCATCAGGTTGACAAACCTGAGGTGGTGTTCTTTATTCCCCAACACAATGATTTCCTCAGCCAGTATTCAGATGTACTATTTGCCACCATGTTTGCTGCGTTCTGGTACTTCAATCATTCCATCATCACCTCAGGAATCCTTAGTTAGTGCTAACCAACCTTACTTAGAGCAAGAATCATGATTTTTTAGTTCAATTCTAGATTTTTGTATCATTAATTCATTACCAAAGTGCACTAATTAGATGTAAGATGATTTTCTCTTGTACTAATGCTGTTTTAAATTATGGATCAATTAACTTGATAATAAACTTTATATTAGTATCTTTTTATTTTATAATAAGTATCTAATAATTATCTAAGAATTAAAACATTTGGAAAATAAATAGAAGTACTTACTTAACAAGAAAGTATAATAAAATAAGTTTTTACTAAAATACAGAGAGAGGTGGACACTCTACTTTTCATCACACTCTATGAGAAAAGGAGTACTTAATCAATAAAATACCATACATGTTTAGAATTACAATTGAAATAATTCCACACAGTTAAAGCTTGTTTAGTATTGGCTAAATCTTGAAAATAGACTCAAAATGCATTTTCGGAAAACCACTTTGTTCCTCTTAAACTGTCCATTAGTCCATTTTACATAATACATTTAATAAAGGCTTTGTCCACACATTTTGAAGCAGGCCCTAGATGAAAGACTTGATAATATGCTTCCCAAAGTTTACAAATTAAATGCTCAAGGTCAAAAACGCAGACAAAAACAAGGCATAATATCACAGAGTTGATATCGATGCATAGCATAATATCTTCTTCTAGACTTCTCGTCGTCGGCCTCACGACGGGCTCGGGTAATCGAATTTAATGCTCTTGTTGACAAACAAACAGCCTAACAGGTTCGTCGAGACATCGGGATCCCAAACGATGTCTGACGGCGAAAGAATTTAACAACAAAAAGCTTATCATAACTTATTAATTAGTCAAGCGCAATCACTTTAATACTGCAAACTATATCAATAGGGTATTATTGCTTTTGTGGAAACTTTTTTGAAAAAAAAAAGAGGACGTGATAAATGTTTAGAAATTTTATTTCAATTTTGTTAAACCGATAAATGAAATGCCTTAAAATCATTAATTAATTTACGATAGTGCACTCTCGCGCGGATACGCTAGCCGCCGTGATGTTTCGCTCGTGACGTCACTCCGTTAGTAAACACACGACGACTGCAAAGACCAAGTACTAATTTACGTCGATGGTTACTATCGGAGTGACATCAAGTCGGAATCAAAATAGTCAAATGACGAACTGAGTAGAAAACACGACTTTTCAAATTGAATCATAAAAAAACATTGCATTTTTATGGATTAATATCGACGATTCTCGTTTACCGTTTTGGGTACCCCTTATCTGTTTGAACTGTGTGGGATAAAACTAGATGATACATATATAATAAGTATATACAGACCAAAACCATACAGAAATGATGACTTTATAACAAACCTTGATAATATGTTAAATCATCTATATAAACATAAAGAACCTAAAATCATTATTTGTGGCGACTTTAATGTTAATCTCTTGGTACACGATACGGAAACAAAGGAGCTTCTCAATCTCTTAGAATCATAATGATTTGAGGCATTGCATCAACGAACCCACACGCATAACTAGCCATAGTGCAACTTGTATAGACAATATCATATCTAATACTCTGCTGACAAATGCAAGTGTTATTGAGATAGGCCTGTCAGATCATACTTACACTGCAAAGTGCTACGCTGGACAGATCTCTTCAAAGAAAAAACAGCTCATACAAAATGGTTAGGAACCTTAAGCAAGAAAACTTTGAATGTTTAAGAAACCACTTACTCATGGTTTCTTGGAACGAGGTGTTTCATGCATCTGACTGTAATAAAGGATTTGATATATTCCATGATACCTTGACCAGAGCTTTTGATAGTTATTGTCCTGAAATAAGAGTTAAGTGTAATGATGATAGAAATAATAACATTGGATGGCTCACACCAGGTATAAAAAGTCATGTGAAACAAAAAGGGACATGTTTGTTAACCTTAAGGGCTCAAAATGTCCAATCCTTAAAAGACGCTATAAATTGTACTGCTCTATTTTGACTAAAGTCATCACATTTGCAAAACGAGCTTATAATGAGCAATTGATAATTAATTAACATGACAAGGTTAAGTCTACTTGGAAGCTAATAAATAAGGGCCATAAAAGAAACGAAGCCAATACCTACGTTGGACTGACAAACGGTATAAACGTTGTAAATGTAGACTGCTAGGCTCCTGACTTATTTAATGACTTTTTTACTAACAGCGAAGGTGCTGAGATATCTAGTGACCGTCTTGGAACTCGAATTAGCCTACCAAACTTGAGCCCAAATTCAATGTTTGTAAGACCAATTACTCTAGAAGAGTTGTTCAAGGTAGTTAAATCTTTAAAAAACAAGAAGTCATGTGGGTTTGATGGCATCCACGCAGGGAATCTTTCCCCAGAAACTTTAAAAAGCTCATATAAGGCCAATTTATAAAAAGGATGCTAAACTAAAGGTTAATAACTACCGACCTATATCGCTACTGCCAATTCTCTAAAGTGTTTGAAAAGGCCATGGCGAACAGGCTACGTACATTCCTCACACTTAATAAAGTCTTAGCTAAAGAGCAATTCGGATTCCAACATGATGTGTCAACAGTGGATGCTGTGTTTGACATGACGGACTTTGTCGCAGAGGCTCTTAATGGTAAAGAAAATGTCATGACCGTTCTACTCGATCTCTCCAAAGACTTCGACCATGTCAATCACAGAATCTTACTGGAGATCATGTATAGATATGGTATCAGGGGAGTTGTTGGTGATTGGTTCAAGTCATATCTGGAAGAAAGAGAACAGAGTGTCCTATTGCCATTTTCGATAGAGACCTCAAGGCGTAACAGAAGCTACTAAGTTTACTCTCCAGGTACTGTATGTGTTTTTTCCAGTTCATGTGGTCGTCGCAGTAGATTCCTAAGAATTTTGCATCTGATACAGTGGAGCAAATCTGACCACTGAAGTCCACCTCTAAGTCAAAGTCGGGGGGTATTGTAATTTCTAAAATGTAAAATATTTGTCTTACTAAGATTTGCATTAAGGTGAAGTTGTTTGAGCCAGTTCAAAACATTAACAATGGATCGCGATATCTGGATTTCCAAGCTATTTCCTTCATTTCGCTTAAACTTGAAAAAAACAGAGGCATCATCCGCAAACATTATTATCTTGTCATCTATTATTCTTGGTAGATAATTTACGTAGAGAAGGAATACAATAGGCCCTAATATGCTCCCCTGTGGAACTCCCTTTTGAGTTTTGGCAATTTTTGACTGCATTATCTTTAATATTTTCTCTCTTGTAACAATTGTGGGTAGTTAGACCACAATTCGAAGATGCTACGAATGCCATCCGTTTACTAAACGAGCATTTTATTAGTTTACTGACTAACTGACTAATTATCTTAATCTTACAATATGAGTATAGAATAGCATGAAATATTTAAGCTAAAGGTTTATTAAAGGCGTTAGACAGCCTGCTAAACATTGTAATTACCTGTTAATTGTATGCTAGATTGCAATCAGCAATACAATGTTACTTTTCCCATATACAATGTTACCCTCACACTCACCCCACACACACCTCACTTGCACGCACACTTGCAATCTCTGACACTCCACACCATAACACTCTCTTACCTATCTGATAATTAAATTGCACCTACCTTGGGTACCTTGATTACTCCGGTTCAGCGTCGGGACATGCTGGTAATCTATCAAACAGGACCTCCTAGTACGGATACCAGTCTCTCACATAGATAAGACAAAACATATAGCACCTAAGTTAAACTATGTTACACCATGTAAAGCTATGTGAGAGAACAAAATAAACCTTTTTGTATTTGTGTTGTATTTGTACTTTAAATTAATTAAGTTGAACACATTATCAAACCAAATTAATGTGAGAAGTGACTGACCTCCTCGACACATGTAATCCTAGTGAGGAAGTTAGGAACTCAACCTAACCTAGCCCTAGCCCAAACAGTTATGATTTTATTTATTTATTCTAAATGTATGTACATTCTGTCACTAGGTTAAGATGGTGTAAACTTTTTGAGTCTAAATAAATTCATTATTCATTATTGAATAAAGAATTCTGAAAATCAAATCAATAACTTTGCCGAAAAAAAATAATGAAAATATTTTCATACATTATCGAATAAAAGCTGACACATGATCAACAAGACACTATGAACAAACAACTATTTTAATCCTCCTATATGCGTAACCTGAGATCAACAAAAGGCTGTTTTAGCATCATTCCCCGTTTTCATCACCCCATTAGTCGTAAAATACAGGAACCCAATTGATAATCGTCATAAACGTATCGATACAGAATATTTGTAAACAATCAGCGAATGTGATTGGAATCCATCAAAAGGACGGATTGTGTTTACATGTTTACGTGTTTTCAAATTGCCTGTTATTCGGTCGTGCGTTTCATTTGAGATGTGAGTATTTGCGGAGTTGATCGAGAAGATGTTGTTTCATTTACAGGAACCTGATTTTCTCAGAATAGACTCGTACTGGACGGTAAAATTCTAAGACTTGCTCCGTAACATAGTCTCTATACATATACTTAGGATATTGGTCCCTATCGTATATCACAATATTACCGTTCCTTTTCAGAGATTTCAGAGAATAGACAGCCATTGTCGTAAAAATGATACTGCGTAGCACTTGCGCGTCGTACCTGGGTCAAGCGCATAGCTTACTATACTGTGTTCCTAGGGCAGGCGAAAACACGGACATTGACTTTTGTGCCTACCACAGTGATCACCAACCATTTTTGGTGAGGTTCAATTATCAGTCGTATGAATGTAGGGAATAAATAAAATTATAATTAAAAAAATTATTTATTATATTTATGTATGTTATTTATAATAAAATTGTTTGCTGATATCTGAAAGATGTTTAATTACATATATACATGGTTTTGGACCTGAGAAACTAAAAGCTCGCACTCGAAAACTAGAACCAATTTTGAACATGTTTATTATCTCTGACTGTTAGCGTCGCTCACCCCACCCCGTACCACGAAACGCAGCACAACGCGGAAGCGATACAGAAGTGCATAGAGGGCGATACGTATCGTTTTCTTTCGACGCTAACGTAATACTTTAGGTCATTGTACGTTTTTTCGCCTGCCCTAGAAACACAGTATAGTCGTGACCAATGACCATTAAATGCGTATAAGTGCTACGACGTAGCAGTTGCACGTAGCAAGCGCGTAGCATTTCTGCGTAGCAATGGTCCCGCGTAGCAAGCGCGTAGCACTTCCCGTAGCAATGAGCCCATGTAGCAGGCGCGTAGCATATCCGCGTAGCAATGAGCCCACGTAGCAGGCGCGTAGCACTTGTAGCAATGGTCTCGTGTAGCAATCGCGTAGCACTTCTACGTGCATCTCATAAACATAACTAAACATAAACATTTACATACATTGCTTCTGGCCCCACACTAGGATACCTTGAGTTATAATTCTATGCCTTTAGTACCAGAAACCAGTCAACCGTGCTACTGCCACCCCGGACAGAACAAGGCGCGAAACGATTAATCCATTGAATTCTAGTGTTTAGTCTCGCACCCGCCGTGTTATCTCCACGTGTGGAACTTCAAAGGGCGATCATGATCGATCGGATCTATTTCAGTGTCGCCATCTGCCTAATACTAAACATACATCACATCCCGGAGAGTGTTGTTTAATTTCTTTGACACGCGATCTTCGCTTCAATGTCTACGTCATGTAAGGGTTATTATTAGAACATCAATTCGTATGGTTTTGGAACTGTTGGGGCTTGTTGCCAGTTTTGTTGTAAATAGTGAATGAAGGCTGACTAGGGATGGGATATTTTCTTGTTTCTAGTTTGGACCTGTAAGTTTGCGTCTGCTTTTGATGATTCGGTGTAAGAGCTATGCGAAACCTAGTAACTTAACTACGAAATGTTTGAAAAGCTTCAGAAAGGTAACTACGGCTGGACTCAAAATTCCGGAGCTCCGGACTGGATTCATACTGATTAGAATATAATGTCTATGACAAGTACAGAAGGGAAGGAAATACCTGCATAAACTGAAAATTTAGTTAACATAGAAGATTCATAAAGTAATTTTAAACATTCGTGAGGAAACTTCAATCTTCATAGCTGAGGCGATAGGCTAGTCCCCTGTCACGCAAAATGATTGAATAACTGGCTAAAAGTATGCAAAATGTTCCTCTGCTACCCAGAATGCGAAAATGCGTGACGGTATGTTGTTCATAAAAGTACTACCCGTCGAGTTAACATTCAGGTCTCCAGATAACACAAAATATATTAACTAAGTGCCGCCGCCGGTTTCCAAATTTAGTTGAAATACTTTGTCAAGAAATGCTAGTCAATGATGGCAACATTTGAAGACTACTGCGGTTTTAGGGTTCCGATCATTAAAAGGAAATTAAAGGAACCCATGTAGGATCACTTTGTTATCCGTCCGTTCTGTCCGTGTGTCACAACCTTTATATCAAGAACGCGTGGACGTGTCAAGCTGAAATTAATATCAATTGTTAAGGTATAAAGCTGTGAAAAAATCTACCTTCCAGGTCAAAGCAATCGAACAATACGACCGTTTATGCTGTAAAATTACAATAGAATAGAATATGCGTTTATTCAAGCGTCACAATATACAACACATAGAACATACATATACAAAATAGAGAAACATGGACGGTGGAAATCGTTGGATTATCATAGTAATCGCAATGGACCCAAATCCTATAGGGTACTTCCCGTAGTAATCATGAAATTTGCTACAAAGCAAGGTCTTATAGCACAAGTAAAGAAAAAAATCTGAAAACTGAAAATTTCTGTCCTTCTACAAAAATATTTAATTTGGCTTACATGGATTACATAATACTTTAGTCTTTTTATGTGTAAACCTAATTACACATGTTACACTCTCCAAGTGTGATAGGAACCCTTGATGCGCGAGTCCTACTCGTACTTGACCGTTAATTTCTTTTGGTTTGTCAATCAAAACAGGCCGTGGTGCCCTACAATATGTCACGTATGTTGCCATTATTTTTTGTGTAGCATTTCATGACAAAGTATACTTTCGTACTTTATTATCGTTGTCACGTTCTTTTTTGTGACGTCTGCAGAGACAGTGAATTTTTCAATTCAGAAATCGGAGGATATTAAAGTAAACATTGCTTCTGCATAAACAGCAGCTGGAAAGAATTCACACTGCATTGCTTACTTAACCCGCTCGCACATAAATAATTAATACATGTACAAGGTCAGTGCATGCAAACAACGGAACGTACGTAAACTGACAGGTGTTTCTCTCTTCCAAAGGAAATACTTGGGTACCATCACTATATACTCCGACGTGGACAAACCATTCACAAGTACACAAGACATTATTTCCAGGTTCTCAAAAGAGAACTTGATTAAAATCTTTCAAATACCTACGTCTGGACATTCTGAAACAGGCCATAAAGGTATTTGAGTGTGGCGCACAGATAGTTCGAGACACAGTATTTTATCTGTGCACCTTTTGTGTCGGCCGCTGCACTTAGGTCACAAACCACAAAACGCTGCCGACTGCCATGTAGTTTTCAATGAGTTCGCCGGACATGTTTCCGGTGGGGGCATTTGTAGCTGTGGCATGGTATGTGTCCGGCGGCGGCAATAATGAACCACTCCCATCTCTGAGAGCTATCTCAAGCGCGTGAAAATTACCAATCTGAGACTACTCTCAGAGCTGGGAGAGAGCGGTTTATTACCGGCCCTAGGATCGGTTCTCATTAGGGCTGGCAGTGAGCGGCCGACTGTTCGCTTCCAGTGTAGTTAGCGGCGTGAAAAATCGAATGGATAACTTATAATCGGCGCTCATTACGACACAACAAAGCTTTTAAATGCCAAAATAGACTGCCAAGTAACTGTGGCAAAGGACGTAGCTGTGGGACGTAGGTGGGCTGGCCAGCGGAAGGGTTAACTGATTATTAACAAGGCCAATGTTATAAAGTATGTCCTTGCGTGTGGACGCCCGGAAGCTCATATTTCATAGATAAAGAATGCGGCTATCCATTCATATAGTGCTCTATGGCCTACGCATTCCTAATAACCCCATTATACTTACGCGTGGAACGCACAATATGGGCGAATTAAACCCCCTTTTACGAACATTAGGGTCGACGCTATACAATGAGAGCATGATACTGAAGGCGCCTTTACGCGTTTCTCTTATGGGGTGGCAGAAGATAAGTTGTGCTACGTCTAGCCAAGAGTATAGTTTATCCGTATGACTGGGGGTTAGCCCATTGTTCAATTTGTCCATTGCCTCAGATGTAAAATTCTGTAATATTTTTCGTTTGCTGCGCTTACAAAGTTGTCGTCGTAGCCTAACAGCAGCAGCAGCTCTCATTCAGCTAACTATGTCCAATTTAGGTACAGAACCAACTAAATAAATATCCATAGTGCTATTCCGACTGAAATCAGCCGGGCTGTTTGCACATAGTTTTCCATAACCCGACCGGCTGTAAACGGGAGCTTATCTCTCGCTTTCCCTGTTGTCGCGAACGCTTTTCAATGCAGCCGGGTATTCGTTCGCCCCGCCCTCAGAATCTACCCCTGAATTTTCATTCATGGCTTGAGCCTCGTCACTCCAGGCCCAGCAGCCTCAGCGATAGGTCGCGTCCTGGTCGTTTCTCGCGTTCCACGTGTCAAAATCAAGTAAACACTAACTAAAAATATAACTGTTGATATCCAGTAGAAGGCAAAAGGGTTGGCGACGAAATGAGGTGAGAATTTCTTGTTGTTGTGCCGTTTTTCGTTTGTTATGTCTAAGTGTATGTTTTCATTTGCATTTCGAAGAAAACAATAGGTGTGACAATATTCTGTGAGAGATAACATCACGTATTTGACGTTAGTATTGAAAACAAATGGATTATTGTTTTCGTGGACGAATTGAAGCCATGACTTTATATAAGTACTGAATTCTGAGGTACGATATCTCTGTGGTGTTGTGCTCAAGCCATTGCTTCCTAAGCTAAAGGTCCCGTGTTCGAATCCCGGCTGGGAGGAAGAAAACTAAATCCCCGAGTCTGCATATACAGGATTTCCAAGTCTCCCGTAGTAAGTTGAAAACAGCTGATCGGGTCGATGTACTGAGGGACGTTTTTTAGGGTTCCGTACCCGAAGGGTGCCAAACGGGACCCTATTACTGAGACTTCGCTGTCCGTCTGTCCGTCCGTCCGTCCGTCCGTCTGTCACCAGGCTGTATCTCATGAACCGTGGTAGCTAGACAGTTGAAATTTTCACAGATGATGTATTTCTGTTGCCGCTATAACAACAAATACTAAAAATCAAAAGAAATTTAATATTAAGGGGGGCTCCCATACAACAAACGTGATTTTTTTTTGCTCATTTTTGCTCGATATTGATAATGGTAGCAGGTAGACGCTTAAAATGTTCACAATATATTGAGTATATTATTTACTTAAAAAATAAATAATTAAATTAAAATTAAATTAATATTTAGGGGGGGTTCCCATACAAAATGTTATTTTTTTTTGCGGTTTTTTATAGATAATGGCACGGAACCCTTCGTGCGCGAGTCCGACTCGCACTTGGCCGGTTATTATTTTCAGTTGCGACCATACGTTTCTTGGGGAAAGTTGTTCACAATGATGGGCACTATCATTCCCCAAAATATGGCCAGCTAATTAAATGTCACCTTGTATAGTAACGAAAGCACCACTTCTATCCGACGTCGCTTTAATTTTTAAAGGCCCTGTGATGAATAATCGAGTCATTCCTAACTCCCTAAATTAAATTATCTGTCCAACTATCTTCTTAAACATTACTAAATCCTTTCATATACATATAAGGTGTAAATGAATTAACGCAAAATGAGAAAGTTTTTGTTAGGGGACATCATTCTGAGCACCTTTCATTATGAAGCCGATTTGATCAGAGCAACTTTAATTTTCACTTCCCAGTACATTTTGGCCTGAGTGGGTCAGCTGTTTTGTATGGAGAAGTGAAAAATAAAGTTACTCTGATCAAATCGGTTTATCTAATGAAAAGTCTATCGGATCATAATAAAAGTTGCTCAGAATGATCTCCCTAACAAAGTAGTTTCTCATTTTGCGTTAATTCATTAACACGTTGTATAAATTATTATAATTTGTTTGTTTACGTCATATTATGTTATGTATGATAGACGCGTAGATGCGTAGCGAGTTGTAATTCAAACATATTATGTTGGGTACAATTCAAACAGCAAAGAGCTCCTTTAACGCTTCGGCAGCAGTCGACAGCAACCCACGGCAGCTTTGAAAAATGTCGTTGGGTCGAAGACAGTGGTAGACCCGAAACGGGTAGACCGTTCGCCGATAGTCGTTCGTTCGCATAGTGCGCGTTGGCAGCAGACGACGAGACGGCAGCATCAAAACGTGTCGTTTTAGTGAAGAGCTTACTGCTCAAGTTGTCGGTGATTTGGCCAAATGTACAAAGACTACGGCCAAAGATTGCATTGGTTGTAACCCAATATGTTTCATCCTGTATATGCAATTTCCAAGTTTCCTCCAATGTTTATTTTCGCTCGGTGTGCAAGCGGTTCGTTTATTATTTCAGTGTTGGTATTGTCCGTGCCGTGGAGGCATAAATAATGTCTAGTGCATCTCGGCAGCGAATGGCAAAATGGCAAGAGGTCGTACAAGTTGCGTATCTTGTGTTATACGATTTTACGGCTGTCATAAAATAGTAATATAACGTCACGCCTTTTCCCATATGGGGTGGCAGAGGCACGATGACATGTTAATATGCCAGTTATCACATCCTCCTCAGAGAAAGTTTTTTTTTGTTTCCTCAGGATTTATATCAGGACGGGACGTGGACAGGACGTGCCCGGGGCCCGGGGCGGGCCGTAGATGTGCCCCGGACGGGGTACAGATCTGAGACGTTGCATACATTTTGTATGAAGCAGTTTATAGTACACAGTGCACGATCCGTGCCCGAGGCGCGCCGTGGACGTGGCTCGGACGGGGCAAAATGTATGCAACGTCTCAAATGCCGGGCACGCCCCGGGCACGTCCCGTCCACGTCCCATCCACATCCTGTCCAGGTCCCGTCCTGATATAAATCATCCCTAAAGAAGTGTTTTGCATTCTTTACAGAGTTTTTATCACGGCTCTGGCTACCCCTTATTAGGAATACAAACTTCAGTAGATTATTGTACCTATTTGTACAGTAAGAAACTTGATTATTTTATTTAATCTCTCCCTAAATAAGCAAGTAAATTTAATTTTAGCTGACTCATATTTAATTTTTAAATTGCTCGATTGAAAATGAAATTACTTATCAAGTATCCAGAATTCATCATGTCAGTGTCATGGCCGTCGTCGTCGGTAGAACGTGGATCGATTGCTTCAATAAATAAATAGGTACGCTATTTCACGGCTGTTTCAGGCTTCACTGTTATTCGGTTCACCTGTTCACAAAATCCATTGCTGAAACAATCATTATTCCTCTATTGATTTTCGATCGACAAAGTCGAAGTTATTGGATGAAGGAAAATAATTTGTTGATGTGTACAATATATGGGTAATGATATCATGTCGCCTTTATAACAAAAGGTTTATAACAATTGATTGATGATTAAATGAAGGACACCCTATATTAATGGCGTCACGAGAAAGTAATCCAGAATTCTACAAAAAGGTCACGCAAGTATCGCAACCTCTTTGCAATTTGTCTCGCTCCCGTCTCGCTAAATGACACTGGCCTGTAATTAAATGCGATATTTAAAGCCGAAGGGAGTGAAATAAAAAAAGTTGAAAAGTTTTTGTTATTTATTTTTTGTGTTATTAAAGTTATATCATATTCAGCCAGTCTCACTTTAATGGTTGTGTGATATTTATTATTAATATATAGGATATTGCAATTTCAATCGTATTAGTTTAAATTCAAACGTTATTTTACCCAATTCAGAATTTACTTTCCTAAAAAAATCCTAAGAAAATCCTTTGTTTTTTCCAAAAGTAATATTTTATGCTACAATTTGGCTTAAAGACTCCAGAGAAGGGAAAAGTGTATTTTTTTCGTGCTGTACTTTTTCCACACTGAGCCAGCGTGGTGGAATATAGCTCAATCCTACTCGTATCTGGGTAAAGGCCTGTGCCCCTCGGTGGTGACATTAATGGTCTACATTTTACTTTTTACTTTTTCCACACTCAGTTTTCGCTATTTTTGTTCCCCATTAAGCTATTACACCTTTACAGTGTCCAACCCTCTAAGGTATCTGGCCAGTCAGAAAGTTATATTTCACGGAATTAATTATAAGTTTGCCGAGAGGAAGCGGCGGCGAGGAGGAGGCTCTAATTGAGTAACTTATACCGTTGCGTAGCCACAGGAACCACACGAGGTGTTTAGTTGTTTACTGAAAATGGGACCCTAAATAAAAGGACACGGAAGCAATTCGTGCCACACCGCGACTGAATTTTAAATGATCGTTCCTTTTTGCTGCACAGGGTACTCATCCCATACAAATTAGAATTATACTCTCATGAGGATATAGGCCGAACAAACTTACAATGGAGAACAGTAGACGTCGGAGCGAGTGGGTTAATATTGCTCAAGAGAAGCCCTTCCTGGTAATGAACTGTTAGGTTTGCTAGTAGAAATATCTTTTTGGAGCTCAGTTCGCAATCAATACAACTGTAGTCTCAGAAAGTGTAGGTAGGGACCCAGGGGGGCAATTCTGGCACTAGCGAGATCATGTCCATGGTCGAAATATCGATTTTGAGATACCGTAAACAAGAAAAAGCTATTCTTATGACTAGCCTTTGGACCAACCGAGATATCTCGACCCATTTTCGATCGAAATAAATATAAATCGAGATCGTTTTCCATGTATTTAGGCGGTATAAAACCGACTGAGGAGATGATCACGATAGCGCAAGAATCGGGGGCCAGTTTTTCTTTAGAAGTTGAGACACGCGAACACTACATCAATTTAATTAATATTTGATTGGCAGCAAGTGCTTTCCATAATTAATTTAATTATGTTTCAGTACCCATTTTCCTTGTAGAGCTTCTTGCAAACCGAAGATTTATTATTATTTTTATTTTATTTTATTTTATCAACAAAAATCCACAGCCATGCTTACTAAAATAATCTTAAAAAATAATCTTAAAATGAGGCCAATTAAGGATTTCATTGTGTAAACAATCTATGCAATCGAAAAGAAGAAATAGAAGGAAAAATAACCAAAAAATGTCTTACTTATGTCATGTGTGTCCAGTGTGTATTAAATATGTAACAGAAACGGGTTTATTAGCTGTTAGGGATATCACTCATCAACTTTCTCTGTGAATCAGATTCTATTGGATACTTTGCACGGCAAACGGCAAATCGCTTACATTTTCTTCGCCAGTGATAAGTGAATGCAACTAGGATGTCTCAGTGGTAGGCCAGGACGCGCCAAGATTTTTTGGCTCTGAGGAAGCTGTGACTGTGAACTCTCTTTCTCGTGTAAGGTAGTATAGGGAGAGATAGCTGACAGCCCGCCCAGAGCCAAAGTAACTTAGCGCAAAATGTAAGGCTACTAGTAATATTATTAATAGTAGTGAATCCCGCAATAATATAACAGAAAGATTGCAAGCTTCGCCTTCGGATTATCCGGCCAGCTAGAATACTGTTTATCATTCATCCGGCTTCCGGATATTATCCGGATGCGACAGTACGCAGCAGTGACACACGGAAGTTGGAAGGTTCCATGAAGCTACTGTGCCTTGTCGCTTTTGCACTTAGACAATGTTTGATTCCTCCGAGCTTTTGCATCTCTCCATATGTCTTGGACATTTAAAATTTATATGTTAGAGATGGGATAGGTATCTTTATATCTTTTGATTCCCTCGCACAGTCACCCATATTAATACTTCATTCCATTTGACATTGTTTTTTTTTTACTTTTCTTCTATGTATTATATTCCAATCCTAATTTACTGTATATTAATTAAATTCATAGTTAAAGCAGTGTGGGAGGAGGCTCATTTACACAGACAACGCAATGCAATGGTAAACTTAATTCCATATAGGATTGGTAATATGAAGAAGAAAATTTCATAAAAAAGCTCATGTTATATGGAATGGAGGTATGTTTATATTATAAAATTGCCAAGTTCTGCCGGCATCGTCCGTGCAGGATGATCAATGTTGCTCCACTAATGATGACCATAGCTGTGCCATAGCTCAAGCCGATTACGAAGCCATATAGGTAAATAACATTGAGATCGTAGTTTTATTGGACGAATCAAATCAATAAACATCGCATGCCGGAAGCCTAGGTTTTGATTCCCTTGCGAGTATACGTGACCATGTGTAATAAGGTTTCCACATAAAAAACTAAAGTAAGTCATGTCATCCATGTAAACCAAATTAAATATTTTTGTAGAAAGACAGAAATTTGCAGTTTTCAGATTTTTCCCTTTACTTGTGCTCTAAGACCTTGCTTTGTGCCAAATTTCATGAGGTCTACGGGAAGTACCCTATAGGTTTTGAGTCCAAATTATGTTTTGAAAATCCAACATTTTACAGCATAAACGGTCGTATCGTTCGATTGCATTGACCTAGAAGGTTGATTTTTGCACAGCTTTATGCGACCACAGACTTTAAAAGTTTATGTAAATTTCAGCTTGTTCATGCGTTCTTGATTTATAGTTCGTGACACACGGGCTGACAGAGAAACAGACGGACGGACGGACAACAAAGTGATCACATAAGGGTTCCTTTTTTCCTTTTAAGGATCGGAACCGCAATTAACTAAAATATAAGATTTAGAGCCCTTTTATAATTCCTAACCTAACAGTTAACAGCATTAATAAGCTCTTTGGTATTATCAAAATCTTCCAATATCCTTTTAAGGTCATCGAACTGATTTTGTGAGGATGAGGAGTAAGGTTAATGTGTGTTGGTATTTAGGTTTTTCTTCATGAACGCTGCAATACACTTTGGTGTGGCTCTCAAGTCGATAAAGTAAAATTTACAAGTCCTTTAAACCTATGCAGATACAAAACTGCATGGTCTTTACCATCACAGCACACAGAAATCCAAAGAGGGGCGATGGACTGAGTCAGTACGTCTCTCCTCGGTGTATTTCCTTAGACTTAAGTAGAAATACATAACATTGTATTTTTAAGGCTCTGATATTTTAAAAAGAGGTACGGGGCAGGTTTCTTGCCCTTCTTTGCTCCATCCCTAAGCCCACAACTTCCGAACGGGCGGTAGTATACAAAAATATTAATATTATATTGACGTTGACTAAGTAATATGTATGATTTTATGGTCAATAAAAATTTTGAACTGAACTGAACTGAACAAAAAATTACTCTACCTGAAAGTTATCTTTGTTCGATAGGATTTAATTCTAATTAATGAGATAACTTTGCAAAAGTTTCAGTCGACTGGTTGGGATCGTTTAATGTCCACACTTCTGGTGAAGTAAGCTGAAAGCCGGGCGGCCAGGTCAGGCCCAGGTAATCCGGATTATCCGGTAATCCAGACAAATTCATACCTAATCACGTTATGTTTAGGATTGAAGTTGGTACATAATTCTTACTGTAGGACAATGGATGCCTGCATTACCCATTACCAAAATACAGAATTGACTGTGTTCTTAGACAGTTTTCTTTAATCTGAAACAGACAACACATTTATGCAAGACTTTTTTAATTTCCCTGTCGGCATGTACGATCCAAAACCTTTGAATTAATTGACGCTAGTACTAATCTAGGACCTGCGTGAAGGTTTGTTATATGTTCGCTTCTAATTATAAGTTCAGTTACTATTGAACCTTTCGGCAGAATAACTGGATGGCGCTGTGAATAAGATATATCAGCATTGTGCAACCTGCCACCCACTCTGACATTGTGCAACCTGCCACCCACTCTGACATTGTGCAACCTGCCGCCCACTCTGACTAAACCGTCTTTATCAATGAAGGGATATAAGCTTTCAGATTGTTTTTTCCTAAGTCTTTGTTTACTCAATTTCTTTACCTGAAATTCTGTGTTGCTCGCTTTTAATAATCAATGACAATGAGTCATCCAACTCGCTTTTCATGAGAAAATTGTGCCTAATTTGAGGTATCTTATTTTTGCATTTTTGTAAAATCTTACAACATAGGCTAGGACTCGCTGCATTTTATTTATATCCGAGAATTTCTCTAAGAAACCGAGAGATGGCGCTGTAACTTCAGAAACTGTGGAAGCTAATACACTGGGCGGCGCATTGATCTTACTGACCTCAGGGAGATCCTCGATTTCAAGAGGTTTGTGATAAGAAATCTTGTACTCACGGTCATGTAACCTGGTCCCTTTCACCACAGTGGCAGTGGGCAGTGCTCGATCTCGTGTTTATTAAACGACAATGCCATCCAGATTGGCGAGGAATTACTATACACTACCCTGTATAAAGGGTGTCCCAAAACTCAACGTCAAGCGAGCACCAGCGGGTCGATTCTCACGCCTTCGATATACGGATATCTACACCTATATTGACAGATTCCCATACGAAATCACTCGATATAGGTGTAGAGATCGTATATCGAAGGCGCGAGAATCGTGCCACAGGTGAAAGCCCAGCCCATACAGGTTCTAGTAAAATAAAATAAAAATTCCGCCCGCTTGACGTTGAGTTTTGGGACACCCTGTATAAGTTACTATGTCTCTATCTATATACTTACTTCCTCGGAGTTCTTCCTCTTGCTTCCTTCTATCGGAGTCTTGAAGTCGCTTTTTAATTTTTAACTTTGTTGCCAGAATAGCTTTTGCCAGGTATGCCAGTGTAACACCCTCATCGGGCCCTCGAGTCAAATGACACTTAAGTGTTGACGGACAGGTCGAGTAAAAGAATGTCATATCATTTATATCGCGAGTTACATTAAACACGTACCGTCGTCGTCATGAAAGAGACGGAGCGATACACGCTATAGATCTGTTCCTTTTTCCCACGAGTATTCGCCGTAGCCCGGGTAATGTAGCCAAGATGTAAAACTTTTCGTGTGCTGAATATAAAATACAATTAGCAAGATGTGGGATCCTTGGAGAAATGCTCCTGGAGATATGTAAATTAGGAATATTGTTGAGCTTCCAAGTTCAACTTGAGGCGAAACTTGTACATATTCACAGAGTTGAGGTGAGTTCTGCTAAAATGGTTTACACAGATGTTATTGATTACTTTACCGTGCATGAAGGTTTGCTCAATCTTATCACGCAATCCAGTCCTGTAGACGTGTGGGAATCCGACTCTGAAATACTGAGAAAAACATAAGAAAACATAGCGTTGAAGCGTTACGTCTTTTCCCATACGGATGAGATGACAGAAGCACAGTTTGACAGATTCGTCATTCATCGTCAGTAATTTTACAAACAAAATGATAATGATACTCGTACATATAGGGCTGATCGAGAACAGGGCCGGGCCTTGATTCCATTGTTTTAACTTTGTTCAACCTAAAAAACAAAACTGTTTCGGTGCTGCAGTGCTAATATCCAAGGTCCGCAAGTCGTATGCAATTTGTAGGTTCCCCCCTCCCCTGCCGCGCCCACCGCCGCTGCCCGCCCTGCGATGAGTCTAACAAATGACGCTCATCGCGGGCGGAAATGAGAAATCATTTGTGTACCACCGGTTGAGTGATCTTCACCTGATGTTTTGGAGTGCCATTTTCATGTGTGTGATATACGCACTCGTAAAGAGCCCAATTAATCTTTTATGTACTTACCCTTCGTCGGTTTGCAGGTGTAGGGACTGGGGAATCTCAAATTGGATATAAGTACTTTTTCAAGAGGAGGCCCAAGTTCTGTCTGTGTTCTGAGAAATTGATCTGAGAAGAAAACATTGGAAGCGGGTTGCACAGAACCTCAGATCAATGAAACTGAACCGAGTTGAATGGCGTGCCGTGTACAAGACGAGGCCTATATAGTCTATTCGTGATAAGAATGCAGTGAAGTCATCACTGTCCGGCGGCCTAGCCACGCCCCGTAACCAATCAAATCGTTTCCAATTATCAAGCCAAGTTCATTATAATGACAGTGACACACAACGAAGCCATAATGACAGTGACACACAACGACCGTCATTCATAAATAAATGAATGTGAATGATATTGTGAGTGTTTTTTTTTGTTTCTCTTCTGTCTTAATGTAGTGTGTTCACTGTCTTTGTAATAAATGTTTCTTTCTTTCTAGTTCACAGTGACCAGTTGAAGGCAAACTTTCGAACGCGAAGGTTGTGTCCTGTCCTGTGAGTGTGTGTTAACAGATTTAAATTTAAATTTCACTGCATTCTTATCACGAATAGACTGTAGTTATAGTTGAGTATACTCAACAGTGGGTTCCCTGGCAGGCTGATGATGATGAAATTGTATTTATAATATATTTCAAAAAGGTACAGTCAGCTTCAGATGTATGCACAGGATATACAGTGAGCTCGCAAGCTAGGTACTCTAAATTGAGCTCACTTCTACACAATTATCAAACCAGAAATATCTATTATACATTATACTACAGAATAATTGAAACAAAAAGTAAACTTTAGAAAAAACCGACTTCCACAAACCCTATTTGATTAGATTGAGTTTAATACAAACTGTAACCCCTTATCCCCCCCCTTGGGGAATTAATTTTGTCAAATCTCATATCAGTGCTACACCACGCTACTAAGGAACCCCTGTACAAAGTTTCATGGCTCTAGGTCCACCGGTTTAGGCTATGCGTCGCCTGCCCGTCAGCCACGCATTGTATTTGTACCTGGTATTGAGCAGATCTGGTGGCTATATGTGTCTTCATCAGCAGTTCCGCATCACAATATTATGCTTACCATGTGCATTTGCACGAGTTATTATGAAAAACACAAAAATCACTATATGTCTGCCTATAATATTTGAAGAGTTCCCTTGATTTCTCCAGGATCCCATCATCAGATCCTGACCTGGTGTCAATGGGACCAATGGGAAGGTAAACCCTTTCAAACAAAAAAATAATTTTCCAAATCGGTCCATCCGTCTAGGCGCTATCGAGGCACATACATAAAAAAAAAATAAAAAACAAAATAAAAAACAAATATCCGGACGAATTGTAAACCTCCTCCTTTGGGAAGTCGGTTAAAAAGTGTCAAAATGATGTCAACATGCGTGCTAACATCATTTGATTTATCGTTTCATTTATTGTAGCATAAAGATATACTTAAGTTTAGTCAGATGTTATGTTAAGGCTCTATCATATTCTTTCTTTTGTTACAGATGAAACGCTGAAGGCAAAAAAAAAACTTCAAATGACTATTTTAGTACATTATATCTATTCGAAATAATATTTTTATAATCTAGCTAACAAAATCATTATTTACAAAATCACTTTCAGTTGACAAAACGAATCTGACAATAATCCAAGCCAAAACAAAAATACAGGAAAAAATATAATAGTAGATTAAAAATCAGAATCTTTTAATATAAATATTCAGAAGTAGCATTCGTATTTTATACAACCTAGTTTTTTTTCAAAAATATTTTTTTGGATCGTCGACATGAGTTTCGATTCGACATGCTCAGCAAAGAGGTTGAATTTGGAGAAGGCCAGCAACTTTATGCGTCAGTTCCGGGATCCCGATTCCAGGGAACTGAAGAAACTATCAGCCAACCAGTTTATGGAAGTGTGGAGCCATTATGACAAAGATGGTAAGTGGTTAAGTCTTTTGCCATTCATGATCACGATCATTCATACTACTTGACAAAAGCATAACATGGCGTCACGCCTTTTCCCATGCGGGGTGGCAGAGGCACATGTATGCCCACTTTTAGCCAGTTTTTCCTTGCTCCATTTTGCGTGACAGAGCTAGCCCTTATATTTTGCCAGTACTTGAGCTCTCTCTCTCTCTCTCTCTCTCTCTCTCTCTCTCTCTCTCTCTCTCTCTCTCTCTCTCCATACGCTAGCTAAAATTCATGGCTAGCCTATACAAAAACACTGATTTTCTATGTGTATAAGTTACTCTATGCTACATATAGTAATGTAGAATAAGGATTGATTTTTTAAATTAAATTATACGTGTTAACCCCGTGAGGGCGGCCTGCGTGGGGCAGATGGTAACATTGCTGAACTCATTGCATAATTCATTTGCATATTATCTCCGAGCTGAAGATCTGTTTTAATTGTCTGCGTCGCCAGACGACTATAAACCATGTGCCCATTACACTGTGAATAATATCGCGCGTAATGCCCGGAATGGTCCATTTCACACGCTGAAATAGTACTGCCAGGATGATTATTAAATCCCCTTTGTTGGATAATAAATATGTCAAAGTAATGAACAAATAAGGTCTCGTTGAGTTGTGACAATAATGATGTTAATCGTATCCATCGTATCGGATTAACACTGAGTTTCAGATTTAAGTTGTCATTTAACTAATTTAAGCGCCAGAATCTCATAGGATTGTCATTTGATTTTGTTTCTACTGCTTAAGAGGAACTTACATTTTAAATTTGTTTCATGTAACTCAGTGTACGGCATATAAGCCGTAGGTAGTCAATGCCATAATGCAGTAAAGTATAAGTAAATTATAAAATGAGTTCATTAATTAAAATTATTTTTACTTTTGTATTGCTGTTGCTATCCCAAACTCTTGGCAACATAACACTGTTTCTATACAGACCTCCACGATGTGTGTGTCATAAGCATAATACTAAACTTTACATCATCTGTTTTGGTAAATAAATACTTTTTGATTTTTGATTTTGATAAACACCGCAACAAGAAGGACGAAAGTACCATGTCTTCGCAATATGGATAACTATCCTCACAAAAGTAACCTTTGGTTTTATTTTACTCTGCTCGCCGTCTGGAAATCTCTATGACAATCTTAGACGGCAGAAACAAGAGGTATTCTGAGAATAGGTATACTAGTGTGAGGCCAGAAGCAATGTAAGTATGTCTCTGTATGTAAATGTTTATGTAAAATCAGTAAAATTCACACAACCCTCCTCACATCCTTTACACACAGCGAATCCGTCAAGACTTTAATAGTATTATAATATATTCATTTTCCTCACCGTCTGCCCACCCTTCTGTCCCAAGGGTCCCATTCAGTGCCTCGCATTCTAAATGAAAGGACTATCTCGTTTTGGGAATGTATATTTAAATTTAACTTATTATTTTAATACATAGCAGTGGTTTTTATCTCACTCTTAGGCTCTGAACAGATAAATCTGTCATTTTACATACAAAATTTCAGATTTATCTGTTCAATAGGGTTTATCGAGAACAATTGAAATGGTAATGAAGGTAATGAAAAGTTAAATTAACGTTGAAATAATTATTACTAGAAATGATTAGGATCAATTGGATCAGAGCAACGATATTATTCACTTCCTTACCCTTATTACAGAGTGTAAGGGTGCTGAACTACCTGTTACAAAGCCTCCGCTGTCCGTCCGTCCGTTTGTCCGTCGTCGGAAGGCTGAATCTCTTTCATGAGCCGTGGGTACTTGGGTAGAGAGATTTTTTTCAGTGTGTTTTGTTTTATTTCAGCTAGAAAAGTGTTTATTAAAAATGAAACGGGGCCTAAGGGGACGTCCAATTCACACTTGACCGGTCTATTTTAATATTTAATGTTCTAAAAACAAAACTTTTTTATTGAAACGTGAGAAAACATCATGTGCAAACAAGCATGTGATACATGGGTTCCCTTATTCTCAATTCAGAATGACTGTTAGATCTTTTCAATTTAGCTTAGTCCATATTCGCTCGCTGAACCTACAGATAAGTCAGTAGAGGTGTCAGAGGTACTTGAGACGTAGTCGAGTCTTCAGTGTTGATTCTACTATTTTTGTATATCGTACACTTTAGTATTACTATCTAAATGCATTCGTTGCCTAAAGAAGACCCACAGGGGACCCTCGTGCCCACTAAGTATTAAATTATCCATTTTGCAGGACAGGGGGCTAGCCAAGCGCCGCAGCTATGAAGTTGCAATCTTCGTAGGCAGTTTAATCTCGAGTCTCGACGATTTTCAGAAGAGATATTTCGCGCAGCACCGCAACAAACGAGCGATAGGAGAGTATGTCGAGTTACACTAAGGCTGGATTTCACCAACAAAAAGTTATACGAGTATAACTATTTCGGGAATAACTTGTATGACAAATGACTGTTCAAAATGAGGTGATCTGATCTAGGTGTCACAGGGGGGTAATTCTGGCGCTAGCGAGATCATTTCCATGTTTGAAATATCGATTTTGAGATACCGAAATCTCTATCAAAAACAAGAAAAAGCTTGCTTACGACTAGCCTTTCGACCAACCGACATATCTCGACCCGTTTTCGATCGAAATAAATATAAATCGAGATCGTTTTCGATGGATTTAGGCCGTACCAAAACCGATATCCCGACTGGGGAGATGATCTCGATAGCGCGAGAATCGGGGGCCTGGTGTCTATGAAAAAGTAGAAGACACTCTCGAGTAAAAGTTACTCTTTCGTTGGTTAAATCCGGGCTTAGTAGAATTGACACACAGGCTTCACACTCGCTCGAAGAGATTGTAGGAGGCTTCAGAGGCTTATTTCAAAAGGTTTCTTTCAGTTCGGTGTCGAGTAAGATATAAGGTTTGCCAAGCACAAAGTTCGGAATTTTTGATGGCGTACAAAAATCAGGATATAGTAGATTGTACAACAAGGGCATAAAACGCACCATTTTACCCGAGACGTATACATATACCGAGAAAAAATAAGGACTTCCCGCCATTAAACTTTTTTTTTGGACGTGCCTCCGCAGCCGGCTCTGGCCGCCGCCGGCAGTGGCACTTAGCATAGGTGTATAGCTGTTTACCTGACGACCTTTGTCAGAGTCTGAGATTTAGACGAAGATTTTACTTTATGCATGGAGGGATATTGTGCGAGAATGTGGCAGGTTCTGTGAGATGATTGGATGATAGTGTTGTCATGTAATTATTATCCCAAATTACTAATGGACATAATGTTATTTAATAATCGAATGTATGTAATTGACCTGACTAATAATTTCATGTGGTGTTTAATGTAATCTATTTTATAGTTTGGATACTTTGTACGACGAATTGGATTTTTTCTGTCATGTTGTACGAATTTACTTTAAATAAATAAATAAATAAATGCTCTAGAACATAAAATTTGATTTTATGCTGGCTATACCCGACATAAAGACGAACTTTACGAGCATGAGAAGTGATATTACGTCTCGGGTAAAATGGTGCGTTTTATGCCCTTGTTGTACAATCTACTATTTTTGACCCTACCGTAAGTAGTACAAAAACCAAACAATCAGAACGTCACAAGTTTTCCCATACGATGTGGCAGCGGGCAGTTGCGCCCAAGTGTTACGCTAAATGTTATGGACGATCGAGGTGATTAATTAATCTATCAAGAAGTTGCTCATCCCCCTCCTCCAGAGACTATATTTCCAATTGACTGCGCCTGCGGGGAATGCGGCTCGCCAAACGTTTGTTGTATTCAACAATCGTTCGCATACGCAACCTATGTACGATGACGGGCCGCCAGACAGTCTCGCAGCGGCTGACCAATCACAGCTCTCTTACCTCGTCCCCCACCGCTCGTAAATTGGTGAGTTGTGTTTCAAAGAAAAATGTATTTATGCGCTCTCCACTGGATAAGTGCTCCCTGCCCTCCTCTTATAAGTATACGCCGTCCGTCGTCATCTCCACTTCGAGTAAGTCGACCTTCCTATAAAAATTCAAGGCTACCGATTGATTTTTATCGACGGCGAGTAAGCCAAGAGCCCTTTGAACTTCGCCACACAAAGGGAAGTCTTTAAGACATTTCCCTTATTTTTGATCCCAATGGGCGCTTTTAACCTCCTACCTACTTACTAGAGACCCTTTTTCTGTTGTACACAACATTACGTATTTTCGCCATATTTTGTTATTGCCATTCAGTAAATTTTGATTTAGATTGTTTTATTGCTATGTCATTTATATAAAGAAGAGTGATAGGTAAGGGGTTTGTGAGAGCGAAGCCCACAACTTTGTCTACGTGTACCTATAGAAATTCATCATTTACCGAGAAAACATTACCTTCCTTGTAGTGCAGTCAGATAATAAGTATCATAATGTGTGTCAAGTTTCATACAAACCTGTCCAGCAGTTTCAGCGTGAAAGAGTAAGACACACACACACACACAAACTTTCACATTTATAATATTAGTGCGATTTATTTAAATATTTATTCAGGTGTTACAAACAGGACAAATTACATTACAAAAACAAACAGAGGACAAATACAACAATCAATTAAAATCTAACTAATCCCTTGATAACAACTTAATGCTTTTCATGATATCTGCACGACCACGATTAATGCGATTAATAAAGGGATAGAGTGTCAAATGTCAATTTTATACTCTTTCTTCTTCTTCTTCTTCTTTTTATTAATGGCGTCCTAACCTCTTTTGAGGTTAATTTTACCAGTGTCAAGTGGTCAGGTTCTCCAAAGACTATATAAACTTACTACGTAGGTTCTCATTTGAGAACCTGGAAATTAATGTCTTGAGATGATTTGATGATGATGATGATGATTTGTCGCTCGTTAGCACTACCCAGGGAGGACGTGAAGGGCTGTGGGTTCCAAGTTATTCCTTCGGACGTGAGCGTTGTTTCACTTGGAAAAAGAAAGGAGGAATTAACGCGAAGTTCTGACATAGACAAATAAGTTATGGTTCTGCAAATCCCTACCCTTCTGCAAAACGTCGTCGTAACTATTGTATGGGTAGCAGGCAGTATAGAATGGACATAATCTAGCAGTTTTTGTTATTATTATCATAACGTTGAAAATACGGACTAAAACAGCTTTACACGTAGTAACCTTTCCTGGTAATGTCGTTTATAGGTCGTTTACACGAACGCCTAGGTTTATGGACTCAGCTCTGGCAGAAAATATTATAATAACTAATTCGCGTGTTGTCACAAGCCCACGTAGATCTACACTGGAGCTACCGGCTTTTTGCATGTAGATAATAGATTTGAAAGAAAAATATACTACATGTAAAATAGTATAATGAAATTATTTGGTTATTGATAAATATTTTATTGTATTAATTCTATGCCTCTGCTCACAAATATAACACATTCTAGCAAAAATTCTTACTTATGCGAAAAATACATACTGAACATCAGAAAAATCACAATTCACCCAAACTTATTCTTTATTCTTTATTGCACAGTAACTTAATAATTAAACTTAAATAACAAAATAGTGCGCAAAGGCGAGCTTATCTCTTAAGAGAGATTTCTACCAGCAAACCTAGGCATGTCAGGAAAGATGGTGCTGAGAGGATAATCCTAGTGCACAAAGATAAAAATAAACTGAATAAAACTACACTTGCTACAAAAAAAAAAAAAAATACTTAGGTAGATATCTACAACCTAAAACATAGATAATACAATAAATAAAGTAATACATAGTATAAATAAGAACGACTTAGCATGCATACATACACATACATAGGTACATAAATACTATAATAATAAAAACTACCTAATATGAAAGAGAAAGGAAATGATTTTTTACTCTTTTCTTAAAAGTATAAATTGTGGGACTGTCCCTTATAGCGCAGGGAAGTGCGTTCCACAATCGGATTGCTCTCAACCTGAACGAGTGATTATAGGCAGTAGTGTAATGCCGAGGAATCGAAAGAAGAGACATCGTGTGGGATCGACTATCCCTGGGGAAGAGAAACTCAAAACGTTCACGAAGATAAACGGGATAGCGGGGATTTTTCAAAATATTAAACAGAAAGGAGAGAATGTGCATATCACGGCGAAGACGAATCGGAAGCCATCCTAGCTGCTTGCGACACTGAGAGACATGGTCATACTTGCGTAGCCCGAAGATAAACCGAATCCCGAGATTCTGAAGTCTTTCGAGTTTGTTCAGTTGTTCTTCGTTCGCACTGACCCAGCAAACATCCGCGTAGTCGATTAAAGGGAGTAGAAGTGACTGAGCGCAAGAATGATTTTAGTCTGAAATGGGAGGAAGTACTGCAATCGCCGGAGAGAGTGAAATGACGCAAAGACTCGTCTGCTGACCTCACATACATGTGGTAACCAAGACAACAAATTGTCAAATATAACCCCTAGGTTCTTGGCTTTGGTGCTGTAAGCGATTACGGTACCATTATACAGCACAGGATCGACGCGCATATTCTGCACTAAGTTAAACTTGTACTTTACACAAAGGCTTACATGGAAAATTCATGTCACAAAGGCGATTTTTTAAGATAATTCCTCCAGCAAACTGAGTAAAACATAAAAGCGCAACCCGTACAGAAAAAAGTGCATCATGTATGGTATGGCGTATGATATTTTTGGCCCCTGGCAAATATAATATACCTCTACTATGACGTACTTGTCTCACACGGCTCATACCTCGCCCTAACGATAACGAGCCGTATTTGTAACCTGAAACTAATGATGCAACATCGGGACAGCCGCCTGCAGAAAGGTCGTAGTCTCATCATAAAGGCAGGTAGTGGCAAGGGGCCTTCAGGTAGATTGTTAAAAAACTGTTACGATTTAATTAACTATTTGAACATAACTTGCCAGCCTATTGAACCATTTTACAGGTATTATTTACAGGTTATTTACCTTAGTATTCCTCATAAAATAAATCCAACGACCTTGGAACATATATTGGATGATTTCGATAAAACACCGGACTACAAAAAAGGTCAACGGACTATTAAATTAGGAATACTGTACTCTCTTAAACCAAAATACCGGTGACTACGCGTACAAATAAATGGGTAAATGAATGGATGGATTAGTTGGGCCAGGTTTTCCTTAACATGCCATTATATAGTGATTCTGTAGCTCTGGCTTCCTTTGTAGCGAATACAATACAACCAAAAGCTTCTTCATCAGTATTCTTCTTTTTAACCAAACCACCCAAAATTGTGCCTCCAATCTGTACTCAACACAAAAATGTCAAGGTCCATGTCTTTTAGAGCATTCGCAGCCCTGTGCAGTAAACAAGTCATTGGATACAAGCCATCTGGCGTGCCGCTAGTCTTCGGCTCTTGATGCGAGTTTGTTTTTCTAGCAAACAGTTATTTAATTCAGTTCATTATTTTTGGATTATGAATAACTGGCTGAACGGGGGCGCATTCGTGCCTCAGCAACCATGTTATAAGTATCGTTTTTTGGGTTCCGATCCATAAAAGGAAAGAAAAGGAACCCTTATATTATAGGATCACTTTGTTGCCCGTCCGTCTGTCCGTCCGTCTGTCTGTGTGTCTTTATATCGAGAACGCGTGGACGTATCAAGCTGAAATTCATATCAATTATTGAGGTCTGTAGTCGCATAACGCTGTGAAAAAATCATATCTCTAACTATCGATTCAGCAATCAATTAATGTAAATTTTCATATCTTTTCATATTTCATATTATTTATTGCACAGAAACTTAAAAAATACATTTACAAGAAATATTATACGCAAAGGCGAGCTTATCTCTAAAGAGAGATTTCTACCAGCAAACCTAGGCAGGACAGGAATGTGGATGCATGAGGACAGTCCTAGTGCGCAATAAAACTGCATAACAACACGGAAATTACAGCATAAATATAAAATACAGTACTTATATAAAATTTATAAAATAACAATACATAACATGGACAAATAAATATTAACTATATTAAATATGCATAGACCTACATAAATATATATATTATATACATACATATAATGGTACCTACCTACTAATTCGGTAGAGACAAAATGTAAATGTAATGTAATGTAAATTTTATAGAAATACCTTAGAAATATGGCTCTCTGAAACTCTGGCTCTAATGCCGAGAATGCATTTGCATCAATTAGCTAATTTAATAAACCCTATTCAGATTAATCGCAAGGCTGTATAAGAAGCTAAAAGAGCCCCTAAAAATAAACCCCTCTACCTTTCCATTAGATTTGTGGAACCTTCGAGAACCCAAACTTCGAACCTTTAACAAGACCCTCCTATTATCTCTAAATCGGTCCCGTTTACTTTCGGTTCTCTTCTGCTAACAATTTAATGAATGTTTTTGACTAAAGTTTGCCTTAATCGTCCCAAGCAGGGCGGTCAATAAATCTCGTTTCTAAGAATACCTACCTCGTAGCAATACATTTTGTTCTGCTAATGCTAAGTATTGGTCTCTCAAAATAGTAAAATCTGCATAAAGATTCGCATTTAGAGGAGTTGGGTTGTTTGGGGTTACTAAAATTAGAATTTGAATTTCGTACCGAGTTAAAACATTACACGACATGGAACAAACATCCGATAATCCTCATGAGGCATTAAATACAAAACTTTTTAAAGAACAAAGAAAGAACCAACATTATAGTTTGGCTAGACGAAATAGCCCCTCAATTTACCAAAACTCTACAAAATACCCGCCAATCAAAGTATCAATGACCGTAATTTGCTTATAGTCGTACAAGTGTATGTTGGCAGTGACGTAAGTACAGAAATCTTGTTAATTTATCAGAAACGGTTTGAGGCAATTTTAACTACTAATAAGTAGGGAGCTATAAACCTAACAATAACATTGCTAGAATTATTGATTTTTTATTTGATTCGTAGTTTTTCAGACAGTATTATAGATTTATCAAACGGTACCGCTAGAAGGCTAACTGATCTCATTAAATTAAGTCATGTTTAGTTAAGAATAGAGATGAGAAAATTATTTTGTTTTCCAGAAGTCTACGATTATATTATGTTTGTATTTGATTTGATGGTACTAATTAATAGTGACTAAGAAGTCATTTAACACAAGTGCTTACAAGCCATATCTTGTCATTGATTATTTTGAATAATGACTTAGATATTTCATTTACTGAGTTATATTATTGATGATAGTTCCAGAGGTCTCAAGTATTTTTAGTTTGTTTTTGATTAGATGATATTTTTCGTTATTTACGTTTAGGCATGCTGAGAATGATTCTCATTGACTGATTAATTAGTGATTTAATTACGTGCATAAGGCCAAAGTTATATATATAATTGATTATAATTATTTGATTAAAAATTTTAATTTGGTTTGGATGCATCTTTTAATTAACTGCCAATGGCCTTGAATATCCATAAACCAATAGATTAGATCCCCTTGTTTTGGTAGTCCGCCTGTAGGCGTGACATCTGTAACTTATGGTTATAGAAATGTTAATTATGACAACCCGCCAACAGGCGGCTCCGCCTGTGGCTGGACTGGCATAATGTCCAGACTTTGTATTGATCTGATGTGACACTCCGTCTACGGGCGGCTCCGCCTGTCATCGTGAGTGTCACAATAGACACTATTATATATACTAGTTGTGACAGCCCGCCTATAAGCGGTCCCGCCTATAGGCGAGAGTGTCACAATAGACACTTACAAATATGCTAGTTGTGTCAGCCCGCCTATAGGCGGTCCCGCCTATAAGCGAGAGTGTCACAACGTAATTGGATAAATATGCCTAAGGTGACGGTCCGCCCAAAGGCGGTACCGCTTGTGGCCGTAACTGTCACTATTACAAGTCTTGATATGTGACACACCGCCTGCAGCCGGTTCCGCCTATATACGTAAAAGTCATAAGCGAAGTTGATTACATTCTAATGTGTGATACCCCGCCACTAGGCGTTGAGATGAAATGTATGGAATACTGATGTGCCATAATGCAAATTTTGGAAACCAAATTGTGTCTCGCAACGTGTTAAGAAAGACTCATAATCTCATAAGAAAATCATCCTCATCATCCTATATCATAAACTATTCATCCAATTGCGGGTAAAGGCCTCTAAAGATTACTGAACACTCACACATACTTAGACTGAATTAATAGCATTTTAATGTAACATACTGTTAACCTGATGTCAAACTATTTTCTGACAATCAGGTGTCGCTATTTCAAATTATACTCTGATTTATCCCCTATGCTATTCAGCACTCTTTTAGAAATTGAGGTACATTTGCGTCTTAACTATGAGAGCCAGAAGGCAGTTACGATACCAAATTGGAGTCAAGGACACGCTTAATCCAGGGCCCTGATTCAATGCAGTGTAATAAAATTACGTTCCCTTTATTTACCATGCCATTTACAAATAAAGTTATTTTGGGAAAAGTTAACTTCAGTGTTATATCCAAATAGTATTTCTTGTGATTGTATCCTACCAATATTGAATACCATTACTGTTACCTCTAACGCGGTCCCATTACTGTTACCTCTAACGCGGTCCCATTACTGTTACCTCTAACGCGGTCCCATTACTGTTACCTCTAACGCGGTCCCATTACTGTTACCTCTAACGCGGTCCCATTACTGTTACCTCTAACGCGGTCCCATTACTGTTACCTCTAACGCGGTCCCATTACTGTTACCTCTAACGCGGTCCCATTACTGTTACCTCTAACGCGGTCCCATTACTGTTACCTCTAACGCGGTCCCATTACTGTTACCTCTAACGCGGTCCCATTTTCCCTCGTGCCACGTAGCGCTGGTTGCTCTACAATCTCTTTTCGATACACTTCGGGAGCAGCACAAACCGGGTCACCCCAGTTTAATAATGTAATGTCTAATGTGGGAAGCTATAAATATGGGTCGATTTGTCCCAATCGATAAACTGACCCACAGCCACGATTGGGATTAACTTCAGCCGTGCCCAACGGCCGTAACGTTCTGTTTGGGTTTATTGGGAATTAGTTTTATTTGTATTTTAGGGTGAGGGCTAAATCGGGGAAAAATATTTACGATTATGATCTATTTACGATTTGTTTATTAATTTGGAGTTTTACTATGGCACAATCCTATGATGACAGATTAGACAGAGATCACTTATATGCCTGGCCTCCGATTCTCGCGCTATCGAGATCATCTCCCCAGTCGAGATATCGGTACGGCCTAAATCCGGCGAAAACGATATTTTTATTTATTTAAGACTTTAGGTCATAATCATAGTATTGGCACTAGAAATAGAAATAAGATTGCTATGCCCGCGTTCAGACTCAGTAAGGTTGCTCACTCTTTTATGGGAGTATGTGTTAGTTTTTATAATAAAATACCTAATGAAGCAACGGACCTACCAGAAAGGAGGTTCAAAAACTATGTCAAAAACGGCCTATTGAAGAAGTCATATTACAGTGTAAAAGAATATTTAGATGACAAAACTGCATGGTCTTTGCCATCTCAGCGCACAGAAATCCAAAGAGGGGCGATGGACTGAGTCAGTACGTCTCTCCTCGGTGTATTTCCTTAGACTTAAGTAGAAATACATAACATTGTATTTTTAAGGCTCTGATATTTTAAAAGAGGTACGGGGGAGGTTTCTTGCCCTTCTTTGCTCCATCCCTAAGCCCACAACTTCCGAACGGGCGGTAGTATACAAAAATATTAATATTATATTGACGTTGACTAAGTAATATGTATGATTTTATGGTCAATAAAAATTTTGAACTGAACTGAACTGAACTGATGGAAAACGGGTCGAGATATCTCGGTGGGTCGAAAGGCTAGTCGCAAGAAGAGCTTTATCTTGTTTTTGATAGAGATTTCGGTATCTCAAAATCGATATTTCGACCATGGACATGATCTCACGAGCGCGAGAATTGCCCCCCTGCTGCATTTGTTTGGATTAAACAAAAATCTTTTTTTACAGTCTACTTCCAGTACCAATACATCCCCCTTATTAATAAAGAATTGTGCTTCCAAGTATAGCTACCGTATAATGCACAACTTTTTATTAACGGGCCGATGGTTCTCAGAAGGATCTGCGAAAGATTCTTGTGTTTAATTTGTGCTTATTTGGTCACACCTAAGTATATATATTTTTTAAAGGTAACGGCTACATCGAAGGCACAGAGCTGGATGGCTTCCTCAGAGAGTTCGTCTCCAGTGCCAACTTCACAGACATCAGTCCAGAGGTAAGTGAGACCGTTCATTCTCTGCGCAGATTACAAATTAAATACAGTTTTCCTATGATATTTTTGCTTTAGTGTTTTAGGGCCTGGGCCTGCCTGTAGACAATGTTAAACGCTAAGGATAACGAAACGAAACGGAATCGCTACGTGACCTCACCTTAGCGAAGCCAAATGTCAAATCACATACATAAAAAGTTTCGTTTCGCTAGCGTTAGCGTTTAACTTAGTCTAAGGGGGCTGTACAAGTCCTTTTAGGCCTGGCTGGAGGGCATAGACTTACTTTTAAGTAAACAGGTTTCGTTCTTCAGAGGTTGGAAGGTGAGGAGGCTCTTGAGAGTTCATTGTAAAATTATAAACATTACGAATGGAAGTAGTAACCCCATCGGAAAACTAATGAACGACGAACGACCTCAGTTCATTTTTTTAGATTTGTCTCAAAGGAGCTTTTTAATGAAACCATTTTAAAAGTTGCCAGTGTCTTAAATGAGTCATCAAATGTTGCGAAATGAGTTTCAATCTTTATGTGTAGCCTCTTTTTTTTTTTTTCTGAAGATCGCGCGTTCTTTGTTTTTGCTCCAAGGAGGATTCTTTTCACATTTACAGGCTTCCTTCTTTCTCGTCTCGTATTTGATGCGAGATACGATACTTACACATAAATCTTTTACGTCCCGTACGTAAATCCCCTAGGAATGAACGTCTGTCTGAATTACCTAATAAATGGGATACCCAGATTCGCTTCAATACCATACTCGTAACGTATTACTTTGTATTGTTGTAATGGACTTTGTTGCCATGCAGGTATTATTGAGATAAAGTAAAATTAGATGTAAAGTACTTACCTAATTTTCTACTTGCTGAACATAACACAAAAGCTATCGCGATATTGTTTTTGAAAACTTCGACGTTAAGCTCATCGACAAACCCAACGATCATGGAAAACATCGTGAGGAAACTTACACCTTGGCAAGAAATGGTAACATTTGCAGACTACTGCGTGTTTCTTTCTAATAACACATTTGGTTTGTCAATCAAAATACGGTACGTCCTAATACGCAGTATGTCCTAATACGTCACATATTATGTTGCCATTATTTTATTTCTAGGATTTCTTGCCAAGGTGTAACTTAACTTAATTTTATACTTTATTATACAGAAACAAAATAAAGACACTTTAAAGGAAAAACACTTAACAAAGGCGAGTCTATCTCCAATAAGAGCTACTCCTTCATTACTCCATAGCTAGCTGTCACGCAAAAAATGAGTACCTAAGTATGAATATCTGCCTTAAAAGGGCACGATAAAGGCACAATTTTGTGCCTCTGTCACTCTGTATGGGAGAAGGCGTGACGCTTAGTCGTTGTTGTTGTAATACGCAATTCAATGACAGAGAGGCAACAAAAACAACATCAAAGTATTCCCAACAAGGCTTATTATTTCCACGTCTTGAAGCGTGTGGCATGGCCCTGTGCCGTCAGTAGTAAATAGTGCCATGGTGTTATTACTTTGTTTACAAGAAGCTTCGCTACAACAAACATCTAATAAGCCTAGCAAGGTTGAATATCAATATCTGAATTTACTCTTTGAATGTCTAAAGAATCTGAAGTACAAGACCTCCCACCCTTCTCTGCATTTGACCTTCAAAATACATATGAGTTGGTATCAACTAGTTATTATTGACCTAGCTAGGAAAGGAAAAACGTGTCTATGTTTTTATAAACAAGTCTAAAATATATAAGTATTATGATTATAAACATTCACTCAGGTATTTCATTGCGCACAGTGATTAAAACATTTTTAGGATCAGTTCTTAACCGAAGAGATGGCAGCTAATCCTTGTACCCCATTAATAGACTAGGAGAACACCACACATACTCCATTAATTCGTTTACTTCCTGTTGGACATGCCTTTTCCGGTTTCGAAGGGACCGGAACTGCCGCTGTCGTCACGTGATTATCAGAGGATTGTTCCGGATGCGGTCTTATCACGTGACCTTGCTTTACAGCTTCGAACTGCCGCTCTTTTTCCTTCATCAAAATCCCTGCTTCCCTCTTCACGTTTTGCTTGAACTCCTCGTATTTGCTTGTGACGTTGAAGCTGCCTCTAGGTGTCTTTGCGAGATTCTTGTTAAATGCTGATTTTAAGTCCTTGATGCCATTTTCATAATTCTCATGCCGAGCCTCGATTTTAGCTTTATGATCTTGTTTAAACTTGTTTAGGTTTTCGAAGGGATGGAAACTTTTGCTGTCTTCTTGCAAGGCTAGTTTATCTTTTAGGTTCTTTTTCCTTTCGTTGAGCAGACTGTCCTTGTCGGGATCCATGGGGTTTGAGAGAGCGATTACTAAGTGAGTAATGAACGCAACTACTGCTATTGAATACCACATGTTGACTGCCACTGAGATTTTCTACACATTGATTCTCTAAGCTAAGGTATACCGTGACAGGTGTTGAGAACATCTGGTTGAGATTTGACAATGAAATCTTACGGTGATTATTTAAGTAATTAATGCTAATTGAAACAGCCGTATAGCGTGCGTGACTGACAGAGCGTGGAATAGTTGTTTAATATTCAGAATAAGTATTATTACTACAATACACACATCCACACATGCTCACGCACACACACCCTCATACACACTTCACACCTCCCCCTCCCTCTTAACTTCTAGATAATATCTCTTAAAACTTTTATTAAAATGTATGAACGGTATTTGCAAAATGTTAAAATGTAATGTTAGTATAATAAGAGCCCCTAATTGGCCTAGGTATAAGTTATTCATTGTGCTGTACATTTTTTATATTGTGCTGTTGGCTCAGTTCCGAAATAAACAAATAAACAAATAAGAAGCTAGAAGTCACAGCCAGTGTACGTTCCGTTTTAGAGGCCAACTTGTAGAGTCCGTAGCGAGGGTGCGGGACGTTTTTATTTCTTTATTTATTGGTTTGTTTATTGTCGCGGAATAGAACGTGCAAATTGAATAAAACAGTCTGTGAGTAGACGTTGTCGTGTCGATTGTTTGCTGGTTGGTGTGGAGATAAGCTTTAGTGCATTTTTAGAGGCATTTTTTAAACCGATGAAAAAGGGGATAAGTTTATCTGCAAATAAATGCGTGCACAGCACATTTTCTTGCTTCTTTCTTATTTTCTTTTGTTTTCTTACAAACCAGCAATAACTGCAGCAATGATGCCTTATTTCTCAAACAAATAAAGCCACTTCAATTATAATTTCTTCCCTATGATAGATCGGAATCAGTGAACATATAAAACCACTCTTCCACATCAAGCTTTATTCAACGACCATAAACATCAACCAGGTAATAATATCCGTATCCTCTATAAGACTGTGTCCTTATCGTCACATTACTCCAACCTGGCCCTCCGCTTAGTACCCACGCAGTGGCATACTGTGAGTACCCCTGCTCCGTGGCGAAGAGCGCTGATATCCTGGTGGTGACGTTACCGCGGTAGATGAGGTCCTCAGACTGAATGGTGTTGGGAACCGCTGGCCTGATGAGGTACTGTCTGGAAGGGAAGAATTTTTTTATAAGGCTTTTATTTATATGATGGTAGTGAAGCGTGGTCGACCCATGAAGAGATGGGGACATGAGCTAGGACTTTGGGATGAGCTGTGGATCGCTAAGAATTAAAGGGGGGAGAGGGAGGGGGAGGGAGGGGGGAAGGGGGAGGGGGGGAGGGAGTGGGGTTGCTTGTCTAGCAATTAGACAGGGCTCAATAAAATAAAAATAATATGTTGGTCGAATACACAGGCTACCTACTAAAATCAAACAAACTGACGGACACCGGACTATGTGATTCCAGAGCTTTACTTCCTCGGATATTTATGAGTGGGTGCCAATCAGGGAGCACTTATCCAGTGGAGAGCGCATGCATAGATACATTTTCCTTTGAAACACAACTCACCAATTTACGGGCGGCGGGGGACGAGGTTAGAGAGCTGTGATTGGCCGCTGCGAAACTGTCTGGCGGCCCGTCATCGTACATAGATTGCGTATGCGAACGTTTGTTGAATACAACAAACGTTTGGCGAGCCGCATTCCCCCGCAGGCGCAGTCAATTGGATATATAGTCTCTGGTGCCAATTAGGGCCACTTTGACCGTCCCGGGAAGCGTATTCAGGACAGCCTGTGCGACATAGGGTTGGGTCTGTATCCCATCCCATTGGCTTAATTTATCATCAGGCTTTTGAGCTCCAAGGCCCAATTATTATCTACGAGACGCCAATTTCAGCATTTTGCGCCCTTCAGAGTATCTAATCGATACGCCATCGCGATGAGATTTTCATTAGCCAGTGGGTCCCCCCCAGTTAGAATGGCATGTCCATTAATACTTTCGGGCGCGCCTATAACTATAGCAAGAAACACATCCCATCTGTGTCGCTCTGTGTTTTTATGGAGCAACTCATGCATGTCTGTCTGTGTTCCAGTAGATTTTCTAAATACGCAGCCGGGTAGTTCTTGTACCATTACAGCAATTATCTTGTGATTTACACGAAACATGTGTATAAATTCTCTGGTGGAAAATTATACGTTATTATCTACTCTATTTATCATTGAAGGTCATTGTAAGTTTTCTAATGACCACTTTCATAAGTTTCATGTATATACCTACTTTTTTTGAAAATTTGGTAAACAAAAAAAAATCTATATGTTCGATTGTTTTGATAACTAGCAAGGCCCATATTAACCGCTCTAGAGAGTAGTATCTACACGACTAAATTGTTAGTGCTCAGACACGTTTAGCTACTAAATTACTCGCCTTCTCGACTAAAATACTAGCCTAATGCGAACAAGTCTTTAACTCTGAAAGTTGTCTCATCTCAACAATGTCACAATAACGATTTCACCAAATCTACCATTTTAACTCGCTTGAGTTAAATAAGCTCTTATTGCTGAGATCGGTTTATCATTACCGGCGCCATGCCATTTCAGTAATGCTCTGTCTTACCAGATTACATATCCAATTGACTGCGCCTGCGGGGGAATGCGGCTCGCCAAACATTAGTTGTATTCAACGTATGCAACCTAGTACGATGACGGGCCGCCAGACAGTTTCGCAGCGGCTGACCAATCACAGCTCTCTTACCTCGTCCCCCGCCGCCCGTAAATTGATGAGTTGTGTTTTCATTTTCAAAGGAAAATGTATCTATGCGCTCTCCACTGGATAAGTGCTCCCTGGTCTATAATTGTAGTCGTATTTTGTTTCAAATAATTGTAAACTAAGCCCGGATCTCTCAAGAGACGAATAAACAGTCGGATAACTTTTTTTGTCACTTTTTGTTCGTATAAAATGTCAAAAGCTGCAGATAAACAGACTGATAAATGCTATCTGAGGGATAAGAGAACAGCGCTAAACAAAAAACTGTATATTATATCGGGTGTTAAAGTGATAATAGACATTCGAAGTATGTGTGTATTTATTTTCTTAATCGCGATTTTGATGTTATAGAGTGGTTAGGATCGGAAGAACTAGCTGAATGAGGAGATTTTATGATGATGTGCCACATAACACTATGAATTGAATATTTATTTATTGGGATATCACTTGGGATTATATTTATTAAGGCCCAGTCTCTTATGAGACGAATAAACAGCCAGATAACTTTTGTTTGACACTTCATGTACGTGTGAAATGTCAAAAGCCTCAGATAACCTGACAGATAAACGCTACCTGAGGAATGAGAGAACGGCACTAAATTAAATAAAACACACACAGAACCCCTAAAGTGACTTAGGCACAAACCCCATGGGGCAGCCGGTCTGGGACACGAGCACGACACGGACAAGACCCGAGACGAGACAGAGAGAAGACATGGAACAAAACAGGGAAGAATTTCTCTCTGTCTTGTCTGTCCAGGTCCAGTGGATATCGTGCCTCATGTGTTACCTGTGTAGCAGCCGATCTCCCGCCACTATTGTACCGACGGCAAGGTTAGCCCTCGCCTGCGGACCACGCACTATTGACCCTTGGCTGACCACTGCTAATGCGGCTAGGATGACCAGAACTACTGCGGCTCTCATGTTCTGGAGATTCCAAATAAAATAACATTACCTAGCGTCACGCCTTTGTCTATACGGGGTGGAAGAGGTACATTGGTGACCATGATTAACGATGGGAACCGAAAGCGAAGCTAACTTAGTTTAGCCCTAGCTTGCATAGCTGAAGTAGATTAACGATGGGGACCGAAAGCGAAGCTAACTTAGTTTAGCCCTAGCTTGCATAGCTGAAGTAGATTAACGATGGGGACCGAAAGCGAAGCTAACTTAGTTTAGCCCTAGCTTGCATAGCTGAAGTAGATTTTCGTACATACATACATAAGGTCGGGTAAAAAGTCTTTTCGTATTTTGTATGTGTATATTTGTAACTAAATATCTTTGGATGTATTAATTGTATCTGGTTTTGATGCCAATGTTATATTTCAAATAACCGGCCAAGTGCGAGTAGGACTCGCGCACCAAGGGTTCCGATCACGCTTGGAGAGCGTAACACGTGTAATTAGGTTTCCACATAAAAAATTAAAGTGTGATGTCATCCATGTAAACCAAAATGAATATTTTTTAGAAAGACAGAAATTTGCAGTTTTCAGTTTTTTTCCTTTGCTTGTGCTATAAGACCTTGCTTCATGCCACATTTCATGATTCTAGGTCAACGGCAATTTCAGGAAAATTGAGACATATGCGGTATCTTTTGATCGTGTTGACCTATAAGTTTAATTTTTGAAGTAAAACTTCTTAGGGCACGGGGGTAAAATTTATTTAACCTCTCAACTGTGGGTTATTCATATATTTGCTTTTCAATTGCTACTAGCCGGGTGCTATCACGAGTGGCTAAGAAATGTAACGGAAATTGGAATCGGTGACGTCAGGGTCGGCTGAAGACTTTTAAAATCGCAACTATTTTCAATACGGTTTTTAACTAATCAGATAAGATAATAATACATTCGTACAATAAAGAATGTTAATTAGTGAGAGAAAAACCTGATGAAACGTTAACAAATAAAAATTATTTTAAGCATTCTTCCACGAGTTCTTGATTTCCGGTATGGCCAAGATGGCGCCGCCGCCGCCGCCGCCGCTGGCTGGGACTTCAAACAAAACCAACTAGCATGACTCAAACTACTTCATTCAACCTCTTTGTTGGAACCGGAACTTATGTTTGACAGCTGTGCGATGCGATCCATACAGTTTGAAAGAAAAGAGTTTCATCAATGTCACACGGGTCGATATGGATTTCTAAAAGAAGCAAAGCAATGCATACATTTGAGCGAGACGGCTTAAAGACGTGACGTCAGATGGTATATAATCTGAGCGAGATGCAAATAGTAGTGACACTATTGAATGAGTTAAGTATATCACCACGAGCGCGACAAATTGTAGATAAGGAATGGTGGGAAATAAATGACATGACGTATTAAAAGTAAGTACAAGTATAAAATAATTTCAAATAATCGGACGTCTGAAACTTAAAAGTAACTTGAAGCAGAGATTGGATCTCAAAATTGGAAATTTAAATCTCTTTTAGTATAGGTAGGTATAGGTGTATAGTATAGGTACCACTTAATGATCTAGCTACAGAAGTTTTACTTCTAACACGTGTACGGTGCTACACGCGTTTTTTTTCACAACTTTAAGGGATCACAGATTTGAGTAATCGGTATTAATTTCAACTTTATACCTCCATGCGTTTCTGAGAAAAAGTCATAACAGACGGTGAGACAGACAGACAGATAGACAGACAGAAATTTCCAGTTTTCGGATTTTTCCCTTTACTTGTGCTGTAAGAACTTCCCTCATTCCAAATTTCATGGCCCTAGGTCAATTGGAAGTACCCTATAGGTTTTGATTCCCTTGCGAGTTCCACGCGAGTTCATACAAATTCAGCAAAATTATGACATAATATCGCGGTATCTTTTGATTGCGTGAATTTAGAAGTATAATTTTTTCACAGTTCCAAGGGACCATAGACTTGAGTAATCGATATTAATTTAAACATGATACCTCCAGGCGTTCCTGAGATAAGGGGTCGTGACAGACAGACAGATAGACAGACAGACAGACGGACAACAAAGTGATCCTATAAGGGTTCTTTTTTTCCTTATAAGGATCGGAACCCTAAAAAGGAATAAATATAATAAAATGTTATTTCCAACAAGTTTTCATTTGTTTTTCTTTATGTCAAAATGGAATCTAATCGAAAAGTTCAGTATATTTTAAAGTTGCAGAAAAAAAGGAAGACATGCAACGATGACTGTAAATAAAATTTATGATGTTTATGAACCTAATACAGTGTCAGTAAAAGTAAGCACAAAGTTGGTTTAAGCGTTTTCAATCCGGAAATTTTTAAGACAAAGATTCACCTTTTTGTTCGAGCCTTTACGGTCTTCATACAAAATACCATCAAAATACGAAGAAACTTTTTACCCGACCTAATAGTTTGCAGTCTGCACACAAGTATGAAAAGCTGCATCAGTCAAGCGAGCTAAGCTAAACTAAGTTAGCTTCGGTTTCTGCAACTAGATTTAGCCAGTTATTCAATATTCCATTTTGCGTGACAGAAGGCTAGAGTATTTAATTATAGTGCCACCCAGCATGGGAACAGGCGTGACTTGTTATCTATAGTTATAGTGTAAGCCATAAAGAATTCCGGTGTCAAAGAACGGCACAATGAATGCATAGCCTTGTGCGGATGGAAATAAAAAAGGCAAGGAAAAGATGGTCGTAGATTTTCCTTTCAATTTCTTGCCAAGAGGTTGCACAAAAGATTTTCTTTAAAGAGATATCGTTGGACGCCTTGAGAGTATTATGCCCTAGTATTAATGAATACAGTCCTCTGCACTGCGTATATGTTTTAAATGAAAAGTCTATGAGTATTAAAGTTAGTTCCGGTTGAGCCAGTGAGTTGAATGCAACATTGGTAAAAATTGTAGCAGTTTAAAAAATAAATAAACTGCGACTGTATGAAATACTTTACTGAATATTGACTTAAAATATATTTAAATTTAAAACACCCACACACAAAAAGAAACCTTCAGTCCAATATGTAGCTGATTGTTTCGTTCCTATCGATGTGCTTTTGTCGGCTAATTGCCATTTGTGGGAATATAATGTATGGGGCAATATTGCTGGACAAATGCCAATTTTGACGGTAACAGCACATTAGTATTCCTTCCTATTTTAATAAAACGTGGCTTAAAACCAAATCGAAGGGAAGGCTACTACCCAAATCCCATGAGAGTGCCGCAGACCAGACACACACACATACACAAAGAGAGTTAGACGAGACAGATGCATCATACAACACCTTTTTTAGCGGGGTTTAAAGATAGCTATATTTTATTCAAAACTTACCACGATTTAGTAGGTTTACAAAAATATTAATGAAATCTCAATTTTATTACAGCCAGTATCTCTGAATGTCTATATATTTATACCCTGCGCATCCAACTTGGTATCCAAGATAACAAAATGATAAGATAGCAAAAATGAGGAAAGTAGGTATAACTAGCACTCATATCTTGACCGTATTCCTAAAATGAAGACTAGATTTATATTGATCTTCTATTTACTTCCTACCAAGCGCTTGACGGTTTGTTCACAAAAAAACTCATTTTTTTACAGCTAATAACTGGCTAAATAGTGGGCACAGTTGTGCCTTTTCCACCCCTACCCGTGAAAAGTCGTGACGCTACGTTATGTTTACTCGCTACTGGTGAAATACCCACTCATACTTTATACTTTATTGCACACTCATCCAACCAAACGAGACTATCCGAATTATTTAAAAAACAATCAACTGTTTTAATCCATCTCTAAAGCGTAGCTCTACAAATGACTATGAATATGACCATTTAGTTCAGTCCCGTTTAAAAATGACTCAGTGATTGCACAAACCATATTTTATCATTCTGATTAATCGAAGATATAAATAAGTTTGTAAACAAGAAGCAAATGAATGAGTCAGAAAGTGACATCATCATTCTTGCTAGAATCTTCAATCTTCATCTCGTAGCTACACAAATAATTCACCAAGTTAGAAACAAAAAAAACCGACTTCATGACCTATCACAGTCCTCCCCGCTCGGTATACAAATGTCGTCTATATACCCGAAAACAACCCTACCAAATCTGTCTCCTGACAGTGAAGTCCATACACGCGTATTACATGATATAAACGAATATACGATCCTAACAGCCAGAATTCATCACGTGACAATGACTATAAACATCAAAAAAGCTGGATGTATAATTCCATCCAGGTAAAAACAAATTAAACTTAACAGTTTTTTCATGTAGAAGCCTAACTACTAGACCGAAACTTGTTTTTTTTTTTAAATTGGACCAAACTATTGGGCTTCCTTTTCGACCGAAGAAAGAATTTTTGAAATCAGCTCATAAATAGCACCTACCAGTTTCAATGTAACAAACATTGAAAAAAAAATACTACCAAATTGATAACCCCCTCCTTTTCTGAAGTCGGTTAAAAATGTCAGACACCTACTTAATTGAAATTGACTTAATTTTAATATATCTATTTAATTCTAAACACCCTTTTTTCATGTATTTCAGTACTAGTTGCTGTAAAGGCAACAAATGAACACTTCACAGGATCTTTATCTGTTGCCAAATTTCATCTTTCTAACTATTAACGGTTCGTGCGGTTCAGCCCGCGCTGACGGACAGACAGACAGAAGAACGGACGCTTAGTAATAGGGTCCCCTTCGGGTATGCAACCCTAGAAACCCCTTCTACACAAACAGATATCTATACAGCTTCAGTACTTTTCCCATGCAGGGTGGATGGAAGTGGCAGTCACGACTTTGCACCCATAAGTAGAGCTCGTCTAAGCTGAAATGACGCGCCCCACTCCTTGGTTTCGTATTTACTTGTCATACAAAACCAAGGAGTGGGGCGCGTCATTTCAGCTTAGACGACCTCTATTTTAATAAAACAAGTATTAAATTCAATAATTATGCACTTTATTTCAAGAATACCTACGAGTAAATCCATATTTAACATACACAAAAAAGATAATACATATTACGTATTTTTTGTGACAAGTAGGGACATGTTTTATGTAATAAACATAGACATTACATATTCATAATTCGTTATTTCTATATTGTACACAAACAGTTACATAAGACTTTGATTTGATTTGAATAAAAAACATAGAAAACATATCATTATTTTTCTTTAGACCTACCTACAATGTTAAAATAGAATATCTAGAAAGTGTATATAATATTAAGATATTTATAAGTAGCTCAATTATTTGTTTTGTTTTTAGACGAATTGGCATCATCGTCATAGTAGGACCATGCGATACGAAAAATATTTGTATCTTCGTCATCAATTTCTTCATAATTATATCCATCATTTGCATTATCATTTCCCGTCTCCTTGTCCTCAGAATCCCCAGTGTTGATATTTTCTGAATCGCATACAGTTTTCCATTCTTCTGCTATAGCCCAACCGAAATCCATAAATATTTTCCGCATCCTGTCAGAGTTCCAAAAGGTGTCTGTCGGTTCTTTGGTTTCGAAACCTTCCTCATTTGTTTCTGCCCAACTTTCACTTTCATTTTTAGATGCCGTGATACCATATATTTTTGCAATAGAGTTGATAAAGAATTTATTAAACATTTCAAGGCCTTTGAAAGACAAATCTTTGGCCTCCTCGTCCCCAGACTCCTCAGTGTTGATATTTTCTGAATCGCATACAGTTTTCCATTCTTCTGCTATAGCCCAACCGAATTCCATAAATATTTCCTGCATCCTGTCAGATTTCCAAAAGGCATCTGTCGGTTCTTTGGTTTCGTCACTTTCCTCATTTGTTTCCGCCCAATTTTCACTTCCTTTTTTAGATGCCGTGATACCATATATTTTTTCAATAGAGTTGATTAAGAATTTATTAAACATTTCAAGGCCTTTGAAAGGCAAATCTTGGGCCAAATCATCTTCATCTGTGTCTAAGTTCAAAGGTACTGAGGCTACTTGTAACAAAACAAGTAAAAATAAAACGCAAAATGAATAAATTATCTTCATGGTGAGGTAAAGAAACTGTTATATTTTTGTGTTTATGATAGGGAACTGTTACTAATACTCGTAAAATTACATGTTGAATCTTTTTATGTATTAAATGAACAAGCGGTCAAGTGCGGGTCGGGATCTCACATGGAGGGTTCAATCCATTCGATCAAGAAAACTTAATTACGAAAAAATTATAAAGTAGTTTAAAAACTAAAAACACCCTTTCGAACAGGTCTTATCAAGACGAATTAAATGAGCCCAAAGTCGATTAGTTAACATGTAAGACTCCCAGGAATAGAACAGAATAGAATATAAAATGTTTATTTCATGAACATAGGTAACAGGTCTTAAATAAATTTTATGTCCGCTATGTCCTACCAGTAAAATGGCGTATGAATATTGTTCCGTTCCAGGGTTCCGTTTACTACCGACTGGCTCCATCATCATCATCAGGTGATGATAATGTAAATGCTAAAACCTATGAATAGGCACTTGTCACGACGAATCGAATCAGCCCAAACTCGACGTGTTTACAAGTAACCATCCCAGGGTTCCCTCTGCACCTTCGAGCTCCATCATCAGATCAGCTCGATGGTACCATATTATTGTATTGTCATCTGAACTACATACACATACTAAGTTTCATAGTGATAGATCGTTGGGAAGTGGGCGAAATTTCCATTCCTAGATTTGCATTATTTAGTTACAACACGACCTAATACATAGTAGCTAGTAGGTAATCAATCCAGGGTTCCATCTGCCATCTTCGAGCTTCATAATCAGATCAGCTCGTTGGTACCATGTTTTATGCACAAACTTACTTTACTTAATAAAATACAACTGCTGGAAAATAAAATTCTGCGACTCTCAAGCCACTTTGCACATGTCGGCGGCCGATCGTAGAATTGGGCACATCATTAGCAGAAGCCCCCGAATAGTCTTCGTGTTCGTTTTACATGTATAATATAAAAAAACATCACGTATAGTGCTGAATAAAAATGTTTTTAAAAAGACATGTTTTCGTTAGATAAAACCCGCCACATCATGATGTGCCCAGTAATTGCTTGGGCATATCATGAAATGACGGGCACATATGATGTGCCACATTCTACGATCGGCCGCCGACATACACAATGCTTTGAAGAAGCTTGAAGTTGACTTCAGACTTGTTCCTAGATGTATTTGATTGCCTTGGACGCAACCGTAGACAGAGAAAGGAATAGAAGGAGTGCAAGCGTACACCTTTGAGATGGAGATAGAGTTCCTCAATCCCTCAATAAGCATAAGGTTCAAAATCAGAGATTTTCTGCCACTCATCTGTCAAAACAAGAGCAAACAAGCATTTGACAATTCTGTGGCCAACAACAAAAACGCATACGCGGGTAAGGGACAGGTGATCGTTATTGTTTCTCGCTTACACAAAAATGATTCGTATTATGTCATCTCTTTCTTTTCTTTTTTTTCTGACGATGTGCCATCTCTATACTATACTCCCTTTACGGACGCAACCCAATGGCGATCCACAGGCAAAACGAATCCGTCGATGGCGCTAGTAGCGGTCCGGCCATGTCAATGTCAAACTTTGTTTTTGTTTTTGCTAAGAACAGATTTGTAGTTAATTTTAGTTTTATAGAGGTTTAATTTTAGTTTTATTGGTCTCTGCATATCCTCGAGTGCATTGTTGCAACGAAGTTTTTTCTCCGCATTGCTTTTTCCCGTCGCTTTTTCAGGTCGGGATTTTTGGGAAATAGATGAACCCCATTTTTATCACATCCTGGTACGGCACAAAGAGGCATAGTAGTGAAATCTATTGAAAAACTATCAAAAACCACAGAAAAACGGATCAATTGTACGGGAATGACAGTTGATGACAGTTCAGCCTGGCCGTACCGATGATGCGCCCTCTACAGGGATAAAATGGCAGTGTGGATCCCCATTGTCAGATATTATTTCTTAATTAGGGAAATAACCACGACAAACGGACGGACGGACGGACAACAGAAAGACGACGGATGGACCACGACGACTTAATAAATAGGATTCCGTGTCAAGGGTTCTGTTTGGCACCCTTCAGGTACAGAACCCTAAGTACAAGATATTTTAATGGGTGCAATAATAAGGTTAAAGTATTTGTATCACGTAATTCCCTGATTTGTTACTGCAATCAGTGTACTTATAATTTAAACTATTTCCACGTGTAACTAGATAGTTACTTATTTATTACCTGTTATCTGCCTGTTATTAATTTTACGTTCCGTGATTTACATGGTAGGGAATAAAAATATTAATAAGTATGATTAGTCTCTAGATCCCATTATATTCAATTAGGGCATACATCTGGGCTGCGCTTAGGTACCATACATACACCATCTAATAGGTGTAACAAAGCCTGGACGGACTCAGGTTTTATGGCCAGTTTCTCGTACGATTTTAATTTGACGTATCAGTCAGCAATTTGTCACAATTAAAAATCTGTTGACAAGCTTTGAGTTTCAAGAACGCAAATGATTGGAAAATAGGTACAAAATATAATAATCTACTGGTAACCCAGCCCATTCGCACATTTTCATTCAGTCATTGTGTCTCTCTAGCGGCCGAAATTAATATCCTATCTTCAATCCATAATCTGCAGATTTGAGATTGCTAGTGTCAATTTTGGCATAAATCCAATAGCGCAACTGTCAGATGTAACGCGTAATCTGCAGATCACGGATAGAGATAGGTTATTGGGATCGGCCGTAGAACAACTCTAGAACATACTTGTCTCTATCCTTAGGCCAAACGTCAAATTCACAGTGGTCTGTCCCTCGTCTGTCCTCAGTGGTCTGTCCCTCGTCTGTCCTCAGTGGTCTGTCCCTCGTCTGTCCTCAGAGTTGGTCCAAGCCTCAGAACAATAACTAAAGCAGGTCTGTCAGGGTCTATATTCTGTTGAGTTGTTGACATTGAGAGTTTGTTGAAAATTGAAACAAAAAGTAAACTTTAGAAAAAACCGACTTCCACAAACCCTATTTGATTAGATTGAGTTTAATACTAACTGTAACCCTTTATCCCCCCCCCCTTGGGGAATTAATTTTGTCAAATCCTATATCAGTGCTACCCCACGCGACTAAGGAACCCCTGTACAAAGTTTCATGGCTCTAGGTCCACCGGTTTAGGCTATGCGTTGCCGGCCCGTCAGCCACGCATTGTATTTGTACCTAGTATTGAGCAGCTCTGGTGGCCATATGTGGTCTTCATCAGCAGTTCCGCATCACAATATTATGCTATGTGCAGTTGCACGAGTTATTAGAAAAACACAAAAATCACTATAGGTCTGCCTATAATATTTGAAGAGTTCTCTCGATTTCTCCAGGATCCCATCATCAGATCCTGACCTGGTGTCAATGGGACCACCCTTGAGGTATTATATACCTATACGCCGAAAAAAGATTTGTTCAAATCGGTTCATAATTGGCGGAGTTATCGCGTAACAAACATAGAAAAAAAAACATACGGGTCGAATTGAGAACCTCCTCCTTTTTTTGAAGTCGGTTGAAAACTTGGAGGAAGGAGGAACAAAGAGTTTCATTGATCTGAGGTTGAAAATGCCGCCACGTAAAAACCTTATTTCATTTATACTTTATTGCACAAAAACATAAAAAACACGTAAAATTTACAGAAAGATATGTACAAAGGCGAGCTTATCTCTAAAAAGAGATTTCTTCCAGCATTGTACTCACTTGGTTTTGTGCAAACACTCTTGGAAGTTGAAAAGTATGAAGTTAAATTCGAGATAATAAACATAAACATAAAAAAAAATATTTATTCATAAAATCTTACAGCACAAAAGCGTATCACAAGAACTTATATTTATACAGAGAGGCTACATTATTTTCACACAGCAGACCAACAACCAAGCTAAGCATTAAAAATGCTTGTGTTATGATCACTGGTTGCTCACATTAACACCGTTAGAGTCTAAACTTTAGATAGGTATTAGAAACATTGAGCTACCATTAGTAATAGTAGTTCAATGATTAGAAACAAGGTTTGTTAATAGTATGAGAGCATAATATATATGTAGCGTGTCCCTGGGTCGGTGAAAATGCGTGTGAGTGTTGTTTTTTGTTTGTGTGTGTTCAGCCATTTCAAGTGTGTATGCGGATTTTACTTTATTATAGATAAAATATATTCTGTTTGCTCGTAATTTAGTGTTATAATTGAAACAAAAAGTAAACTTTAGAAAAAACCGACTTCCACAAACCCCATTTGATTAGATTGAGTTTAATACAAACTGTTACCCCTTATCCCCCCCCCCCCCTTGGGGACTTAATTTTGTCAAATCCCATCTCAGTGCTACCCCACGCTACTAAGGAACCTCTGTACAAAGTTTCATGGCTCTAGGTCCACCGGTTTAGGCTATGCGTTGCCAGCCCATCAGCCACGCATTGTATTTGTACCTAGTATTGAGCAGTTCTGGTGGCCATATGTGGTCTTCATCAGCAGTTCCGCATCACAATATTATGCTTACCATGTGCATTTGCACGAGTTATTATGAAAAACACAAAAATCACTATAGGTCTGCCTATAATATTTGAAGAGTTCCCTCGATTTCTCCAGGATCCCATCATCAGATCCTGACCTGGTGTCAATGGGACCAATGGGAAGGTAAACCCTTTCAAAAAAAATATTTCCAAATCGGTCCATCCGGACGAATTGTAAACCTCCTCCTTTGGGAAGTCGTTTAAAAAGCCAATTAGTTACAATTTGCTTACATTTAAATTTAAAGAGACCGAATATACTATGATCCTTAAAGTGCTATAAAAAATAAAGTAAGGCGCTCTCAGGCGCCGCCATAATTAATTGAGTTTATGTATCTGTACTCGGCATTTATCTTGGCCGGACAGTCAGCGTCACCTGTTTTGTGGCTACTTTGTTTCTTGTGGCGCAGGCGCAGGCATGTTGCGCATTTTGGCGATTGCCGTAACTACCGACGAACCATTTGCTCCCGTCCGCCTGTGCTTGTTTATGCCACAATAATCAATAAAAGACCCTTCTAAACTGGGATCCTGATCCTGATGTTAACTGAAGTGATATTTATCTATTTGTAACCAAGTTTCGATGGTATCCCTGCTCCCTCCTCCCTTAAGTACGCCCCTGTTTAAGGTAATAAGAAAGTTAAGGTTGGCTTTTAGCGTTGGTGTTAAAATTTGTTCTATAGAATGGTGTTCACAAGGCTGTCATCGTGATTAAAAAATTTGAGTATGTACCTTCTCAGATTTTTTCGGTAACGTAATCGTCGAAAATTAATATAGGTACTTAGATACCCTAAAAACATTCGTCTGACGGTGATGGACCAACATCGTAGTAAACCAGGACCATCTTAGGCTAGAAAGGGAAAAGCTAAGGAAGCAAAATTTTGAGGATCTTTTTGTCCAGAAACGTGCAGATTTTTACCATAAAATCTTCGACCATAAACTCACAAACCGGCATAAAATCCACAAAACCATTAATGCCACTACTATTCCGTAGGGTAAACAGGAAATATCGTTATGGTTTTATAAAACATTATTCATGGTTTTACCTATCGCGGCACGCTAGTGAGACTTAGGTAAAAGGTTACACCTAAGTCTCACTAAGTCCCCACCTAAGTTTCACTAATGTGCCGCGAAAGGTAAGACCATGAATAATTTTTAAATAACCGGCCAAGTGCGAGTCGGACTCGCGCACGAAGGGTTCCGTACTACTATTTATCTATAAAATGTCGCAAAAAAAAAAACACGTTAGTTGTATGGGAGCCCCCCTTAATATTAAATTTCTTTTGTTTTTTATATAGTATTTGTTGTTATAGCGGCAACAGAAATACATCATCTGTGAAAATTTCAACTGTCTAGCTACCACGGTTCATGAGATACAGCCTGGTGACAGACAGACAAGAAAGACAGACAGACAGACAGACAGACGAACAGACGGACAGCGAAGTCTCAGTAAAAGGGTCCCGTTTGGCACCCTTCGGGTACGGAACCCTAGAAACTATCACGATCTTTCCTGTATCACGATAATACCTCCATTTACCCTATTGTACTACTACTCGTACCTATCTAGCTCAGAATATTAACTAAATCCTAGCCGCAGCCACCTTAGAATAATGACGCGTTATTATTCTACGCCAGCCACCAAGTCCCAAGGCTTCCAAGCATAAAGCATACATTTCATTCAAATACCATATTGTGAACAATGGCGCTCTGAGCGCATCCGGTTCCGGTGACGACTCGAGGACTATTTTCACTTTTTTCGTGAATTCCCATTTCACTGTGACTGTAGAAGATTTTTATTTTCACACTAGATATTTTTCAATGTAGCGAATTTTGTCAACGTATATTTCAATATTCCTAAAGTAAAATATCTACGCATTTCTTCACATGTATACACAACACAGCGTTCTTCAATGGTGGCATTTAATAAAGATTACTCAATATTGGGTTCCAAATACCACTCAAGGGCAGTAAGGGATCATGGGAAAGGAAAAAAGATAAATTCTAGACGTACGGTCGCCTGCGCCTAAAAGTATACAAGCAGTATATGCGGGATTCACTCGTTAATATGACCGCCCGTATACTTTTAGACGCAGGCGACCGTACATTAGATTACATTGCAGGGATCACAATCAGTCATTTGTCCATCCATACAAGATACATTCAGATCATACCCGCCCCGCCCGCCACCACCGCTCTTTTTCCGCCCGTGCGTGACGTTTTGCGAGCTTCGCGAGCGGCTTTCCTTTGTTTCCTTATTAAATTCCGTACTGTCTTCTTCGTTTAAATGTATTCCTACAGGAAACTTCCGGCTTTTCTTTTCCGAGGGAATGCTGCAAATAAAAAATAGCTTGTCCATTTTATTCCCTAAGGTCGACTAGCAAGGCAGGGACTTAGCATGCGTTTCATCAAATAGTTCCTTTGTCGAAGTCAATACGTTAAGTACGAAAATTCCTTGATCCAAAGGAACTATTCGGTGAAACGCAGTCTAACACCTTTGAGTAATAAGGTAAGTAATGGTAGTTCAATGTCTAACACTAAACTCGAGGTTTTGACAACTCCATTGTACTATTATGTATATTGAATCACTCACAAAAACACATTCCTCAGGTCTAACCTTCTGGTCCTAGTACTCCCATGATGTTTGACATACCGTAGTTTTAGCCCATCAGCCAGCACCCGGCATGCCGCGGGAGGTCGCGACGGGAAAGAGTGAAGGACCGAGCACGCGCCTTACATGTTTCTGTCTCTCACCTTCCGCGACAAACACTCAGCCCGCATTCGGCATGCTAGGGGTAATGCATGCTGCAGAGGCAGAGGTAATTAATAAAACCGGCCAAGTGCGAGTCGGACTCGCGCACGAAGGTTTCCGTAGCATTATCTATAAAAAACTGCAAAAAATAATGTTAGTTGTATGGGCGCCCCCCTTAATATTAAATTTATTTTGTTTTTTGGTATTTGTTATTATAGCGGCAACAGAAATACATCATCTGTGAAAATTTCAACTGTCTAGCTACCAACGGTTCATGAGATACAGCCTGGTGACAGGCAGACAGACAGACAGACAGACAGACAGACGGACAGCGAAGTCTCAGTAACAGGGTCCTTCGGGTACGGAACCCTAATAAGGTTTTTAATAACATTATGTATTTCTGTGTTGCCAACAGGCGGTGTCAGATTCGATGCTGGTGGAGCTCAAGGCTTGCTTCATGGAGGCCTACGACGACAACCAGGACGGCAAAATTGACATACGAGAGGTTTTACCATATCATTGTATCTTGTATCTTCTTCAACAGGGTCAAAGCACGTGGCTCACATGTGCGGGGCCTTTGTCCATCTCCCCTTCTCCCGCTGATTTAGTTCAGCCATCTCAACTCCAGCACAAGCTGGAGCAGGAGGCCTGGGTGTTCAAGGAGCTCATGGGTTGTTGTAGCTTCTCCCAGAATAGCCATCCTGTTTTCAATTGTGCATGCACATGCCAGCAACATGTGCTCGACCGTCTCCTCCACTTCCATGCAAACCCTGCATAGGGGGCTGTCGGTTGCACCTGTAACTGTCAAGTATTTGTTTAGTGTACAATGGACTGTTACAAGGCCTGTTAGTATTTTTATTTTGCTGCGTAAACCTATGGTTGTCTTGTTTATGAATTACCATTTGATTACTTTATAGAACTATGATGATGATGATGATGATCATGTGGTCCGATCCGACCGATTTCGGTCACGCAACCGCTTCAACTTGTCGTCTTTAGACGCCGCCGCCACTCATGGGCTCGCAATCGCATGTGACAAGAGAACTATAGGGTCCGACCGATGTCTGTGGTCCCTAAGGGTACCTAATCTAAGATCTGTGAAGAAAAGTAACAATCCACAAGTGTGATCGGAACCCTTGGTGCGCGAGTCCTACTCGCACTTGACCGTTTATTGTCCAGACACTTGTTTGATATACATATTACATACCTAAACTCGAATTACTAATCTCGTAACAATAAAGCCAGTATAAAATCTTTGACTTATCAGCAGAGGTCGGAATTAGGTAGAGTTATTTATGTACTTACACTGATTTCATACAGCGAAAGAATAAAGTCTTAAATCCCGGGATTAATTTTAAAGAGCAGAAAAAATCCTTTGATTTATTAAATAAAAAAGTTATTTACTTTTACACATTTTAAACCACTGCACGCGCGGCAGTAGTTCGCGCACAACATAGCTTGTGAGAACAATGGCGGAAATGCAGAGCAATCCCCGCTTAACGAAATGTACTAGATTTCGTCTGTTTCTACCGCATTTAAACTCTCTATTGGCAATAAATTGGTTAACTAATTCAGTTACCTCGGTTCGTGGAATGCGCACTTGTTTCCTGTTGAATTTCATAATGATTACATGGAACTAGGTATAAAGTACGAATCGAAACGAATCAATATGAGCAAGATTTACAACATAAAACCAGCACCATCGGCATCGGCACAATGCAAGGTTTGCAACTTCGCGACCAATCAGAGTACAGTCTCCAAGATGTGTCATCGTTAACCTGTATGAGTGAACATTTTTTTTTTTTTCAAGCTACTAAAACACTATTTTAATTCTAATTCGTTTTATCCCGAACCTTCCAGAAAAAAGGCATATCCATGTTATGACTTTCATGACGTAAGTACCAAAAATCACTCTACCTATTCCAATCACTGCTTATCAGCCATTGTTTTGCTAAAAGATTATTAATTCGCGGTAATACCTATCCTGTTCCAGTTGGCCCAACTGCTGCCCATGGAGGAAAACTTCCTGCTTCTGTTCCGGTTCGACAACCCCCTGGAGTCCAGCGTAGAGTTTATGAAAGTAAGTTCAATATAGATTAGTATGGATACTATGGATAGACTGCTGAAGATTATTTTAGGGAAGCCTCAGACATTTCATAACATGAATTTCATATTAAGTACTCTGTACTTTCTCGACAAGCATCCCCTCTTCCTGCTTGAGATGATGAGATGGCTGAGGTACACCTGCTGCCATGTTTTCTGTTATTCTAATTTCTAGCATGTTCTAGCTGCTGTATGTGGGTGTCAGCAACCGAAGGCAGGAAATGCTGCCGCCAACACATTCGGCAGCCGTTGAATGCTGCCAAAGTGCAATTTGCTCGTGTGAAGGACTCTAAATTAAACCAAACTAAGTAATTAATGTCCTCAGATTTGGCGCGAATACGACACGGACGGCAGTGGGTACATTGAAGCAGACGAACTCAAGGTAACGCCTTATTCATTTAAAACACCATTTTATGAGGTCGTATTGTATAGCTGACATCGTGCAACAAATCTAAGATTGGTAATTTCGATCACTACTACTTAGTATAACAAAACTTCTTGTCTTCTTTCTTCTTTTTCATACAACATGGTAGGTACCATCGAGCTGGTTTGATGATGGAACTCGAAGGTGGCAGAGGGAACCCCAGGTTACTTGTAAACCCGTCGAGTTTGGGCTCATTCGATTCGTCGTGACAATTACTAACGATGTTCTCATCTTCATCACCTGGTGACGGAGCTAGTCAATAGTGGACCTGGGATTCTTACTTGTCAACCCACCGACTTTGGGCTTGTCTGAATCGCCCTATCGAAATTTTGAAGGGATTTTTAACCTACGTCTATCATTTATCATTCCCCTTATCATTATCATGTTCACGGTCAGTTATTAGATTAGCATTTTCTTCTCGAAATATGGGATTTGGGTTAAAGCATAGTAATAGCATAGCAATTATACGAAATTGTATTGTTTTCAGAATTTCCTCCGAGACCTGCTGAAAGAAGCGAAAAAAATCAACGACGTGTCCGAAGACAAACTAATAGAGTACACTGACACTATGGTAAGATAATGATGACCTTATCTTATCTTATCTATCCGGACTAACGACCATTGATAACAAAGTTGATTTAACATACCTACTTACTGGATGATATTCCATTGCAAAAATATTAACTTTTCTAAAATGGTATGACCATATTTGATAATGAAACAAAAAGTAAACTTTAGAAAAAACCGATTTCCACAAACCCTATTTGATTAGATTGAGTTTAATACAAACTGTAACCGCTTATCCCCCCCCTTGGGGAATTAATTTTGTCAAATCCCATCTCAGTGCTACCCCACGCTACTAAGGAACCCCTGTACAAAGTTTCATGGCTGTAGGTCCACCGGTTTAGGCTATGCGTTGCCTGCCCGTCAGCCACGCATTGTATTTGTACGAATTTGAGCGAACATAAAATACGAAGCATTTCCTTCAAATGCCAGATGAATTTCAGATGATGATTCGCCCTCTTAGGTCTGGAGGTTCGTTTTCATAAATATCTAATTCTGTGTTTGCAGCTACAAGTGTTTGACTCGAACAAAGATGGGCGACTGCAGTTATCTGAAATGGCAAAGTAAGTAACATAAGCTATACATACTGGGTACAGCTACCTAAGTACCAGTTTGTAGAGTTTTGATAGGTTTCCATAGAGACCATAGAGACATTTTTTTACTATTCGGTAGAAAGACTAACGACATTTTACATCAGAGAATAAAGATTTCTGTCCAAGCGAAGGTGAAGCGTCGATACCATTATTCGATAAAGCTTTCGATTAACTCGCCCGAATGGACTCTGTACCTAATGGACATCGACCACATTACAAAAGAGATGGAAATAGCTGTTTATTGAAGTAAAACTTCTTGGGGCACGGGGGTAAAATTTATTTAACCTCTCAACTGTGGGTTATTCATATATTTGCTTTTCAATTGCTACTAAGCCGGGTGCTATCACGAGTGGCTAAGAAATGTAACGGAAATTGGAATCGGTGACGTCAGGGTCGGCTGAAGACTTTTAAAACCGCAACTATTTTCAATACGGTTTTTAACTAATCAGATAAGATAATAATACATTCGTACAATAAAGAATGTTAATTAGTGACAGAAAAACCTGATGAAACGTTAACAAATAAAAATTATTTTAAGCATTCTTCCACGAGTTCTTGATTTCCGGTATGGCCAAAACCAGTGACGTGACCAAAAACTACTTCGTTCAACCTCTTTGTTGGAACCGGAACTTATGTTTGACAGTTGTGCGATGCGATCCATACAGTTTGTAAGAAAAGAGTTTCATCAATGTCACACGGGTCGATATGGATTTCTAAAATGATGAACGAATCGTTTTGTGGCCGGTAACTATGGAATAGGTACCTAAAACGCGCTGCGTAGTTGCGCAACGGGCAGCTAGTAATCGCATAAAGTCACTTAGAATCATCCAAATGTGATATTTAGTTTTCAAGCAAATTCCGATGTGATGGATGGCTGCATTAAGACTTCTTGAAAACAATAAGTAGGTACCTAGAACTGTTCTAAAGCCACTTTTTATTATATAGTGCAGTTCAAGTCACAAATTAGCAGTTTAGCTACTAAGTACGTGTTATACCTACCTATTTAATGTTTATCTGTAGTAAACGGCCAAAGCGAGGTCTACAGCTTACAGAGCCATAAGTTTAATGGCTTATTGTTTCGCTTATTTGTTTGTATGTAATTTTTGTAATACTTACATATTTTAAAGTTGAATTGTTGTTATAACTGTTGAAATTATACGATTTTGATTTTAATAAGCTTTTGTAATTTTAAAGTTAATGCTTCATGCCAGTCAATAATGTTGAAGTAAAATATCAAAATCGAGGTATGTCGTATGGCGGACTAAGGAAATGTCAAGAATAAAATTAAATAAGGGTTACGTCATCGCTTCGCGATGAAGTAACCCTAAAAAATCCTAGCAAAGTAGGTATGTATAAGTTAGCGGGGGTAGCATAAGGCACGCCAGTCATCCCAGCCACGCATTTTGTCACAATTTAATGTCATATCATAATGAATGCGCGCTATTTTATGGAGAAACATCATTGAGACGCGAAAGGAGTTGGCAATTTGGCAAAATGACTGCCCCAGACATGTACAAAGACTTCTCAACAGCCAATTAATAGCATTTAAATATTCTATCATAAATTACTGCGTCTTTAGTTAGTTTGTAGAACTTGAAGGAAATGATTAAATAATTAAGAGTTGTCACTTCATACTCTATGATTCCGCCATTGATTAGTGACTTTTGCCATCGTTAAAAATAACATGCAACATAATTGCCAATTGCCAACTAGCAAAACTGTTGAAAACAGGAGGTTTCCAGAGGAGTGGCTAGATGGCGTTATGTTGCATGTTATTGCAAAATGGTGCTTATTTCTAGCGACGGCAAAGGTCACGGAATCATATTGGAATCACGGAGTATTGAGTAACAAACAACTCTTATTTACCTATATTTAATATTTTTTTTCTTCAAGTTCTACAAACTAAATACAGAGGCAGTAAATTAAATTTATGAATGAATATTTAAATGCTATTGGCTGTTGAGAAGTCTTTGTACATGTCTGGGGCAGTCGTCCATATATTGATTTAGCCATCTTCTTTGTCATTTATCTGCGCGACTGAGGTGAGTGGCAAGCCTTATGGTAGCCCCGCAGGTACACATTAACTTGGAATAGTTGAAAATACGTACTCGATCAATTAAATAAAGGGACTGGGCACAGAGACAAGCAAAGCAATGCATACATTTGAGCGAGATGGCTTAAAGACGTGACGTCAGATGGTATATAATCTGAGCGAGATGCAAATAGTAGTGACACTATTGAATGAGTTAAGTATATCACCACGAGCGCGACAAATTGTAGATAAGGAATGATGGGAAATAAATGACATGACGTATTAAAAGTAAGTACAAGTATAAAATAATTTCAAATAATCGGACGTCTGAAACATAAAAGTAACTTGAAGCAGAGATTGGATCTCAAAATTGGAAATTTAAATCTCTTTTAGTATAGGTAGGTATAGGTGTATAGTATAGGTACCACTTAATGATCTAGCTACAGAAGTTTTACTTCTAACACGTGTACGGTGCTACACGCGTATTTTTTTTTTAAATGTTTTCGTTTTTTCCTTCTAAAACATCGCCTGCGATTCCGAAGGCGACACGAACTATACTAACTAAACTAATTAAAATGGTGTGTTTGAAAATGGAATCTGTGGCCACCGCGCAAGAGCTGTCGTATTTGAAGGTTGTCAGTTTAGTGCCTTTAGTTCCTTTAATTGTGGTTTTGACACCTCAAGAATAGCCATTGGTTGGATGATGTAATAGGCGTGACGACAGTATCGAATAATCAAAGATTTAATGATTTTAGGGGAAAAAAATAAAAAATACTATAATTTTACTTTATTTAAAATTTTGATTTTATGATTTTCAATAAAATCAAAGGTTAAAATACTGCAATCGGCCATTTTGACTGAAACACAAATCACTAAGTAAATATCACTGTGTTTTGTTGTGATTACTGATTTCACATTGGACATGTATACTTAGACGTCACGTCAGAGCCGAGACGCCATGACACCTGAGAGCTTTTTTCGCGCAATAAAAATATTAGAAAAATGACTTAGTTTACTTTAGTTTATTACGGAAATAAAGTTTTTTTTCGTAAATAGTAAAGTACCCACATTACGGAAAAGGATTTCAACATCTTTCGTCATGCCTATTTATCTTATCTTTTGTGGAAGTAATTTCATTAACTATGACGTCACATTATGGTAGGAGTAAGTGATTTAATAGAGGTAGTGAGTGACCCGTAAAATATAGTCGAAAGCCAATATACCTACTGTTTAGTAGGGTCTAACTTTAGATATCTTTTTCCGAACTATCAAATCACTAAAGTTTCTCAGAATTTTGATGATGAACAAAGTTTGTAACATATCCCAACTATGAAAGCATAATAATTGAATTACTGCGCTGGTATCTTGGAGACTGTACCTTTTGTTTACATACCTGTCAAGCACCCAATTAATGAGCATTAAACTGTTATTCCAGGCTTCTCCCTGTCAAAGAGAACTTCCTGTGCAGACAAGTTTTTAAGGTGAGTGGTCAGAGCTTTCTTTTCCGGACTAGTTCTAAGCTCCCGTAAGCTCCCGTAAGCTCGACTAGCGCTCAAACTACGGAAGTGGCCTTTTCCGCAGCCGGAAACTCGGCCGCCATTGTTGTATATAGGTGCCTGTACAGGGTGTAAACACGTATATTTTAATTACTTTTGAGAAGCTACATCTTGCTGCAATAGAAAAACGTCTGAGTTACATAACCTAAGTTGTATTGGGGGTATGATTCTCGCTATTCGATATTCGGATATCGACACCTACATCGAGTGATTTCCATACAAAATCACTCAGTATAGCCGTAGATATATCGAATGCGCGAGAATCACAGCCCTGGGCCGCCTCGCCAATAAAATATTATTATGCAGCCGGCCCAGCTAATTTTGGATCACCCTAGCCCTAGCCTAGAGGATCTTAATATGTAATACGTGCCTGTGTGTGTGTCTTGTGTGTGTATTTGTGTGCATGCATGCAACTGTGGGATGCATTGGAAATCCGTGTGTCTAATTTTATTAGGGACCTCAAATAGAAAGATATTCTATAATTGTAACAACATAGGATCTTTGCTCTACATTGAAATTTAACAGGGCCACAGAAATTAACAACCCCATAACAACATATCTAAACCTAGATCTGCACCCTAGGTATACATAGACTCTAAATACAAGTAATTTTTTTACTGTAAAAAGTGTAGAGAATGAGAATGAATATAACTAACTGTTGAAAAGATATAACTAAATTTTGGCAAAATTTGTGGAATTTTGGCAAAATTATACATCACCAATGATAATATCAAAGATTTTAGTAGTTTGTGCAAGATGAAATGATATCTTGATATTGCGAAGGCTCTGCTAAAACTTTTTATCAAAATCCAAGCAAATTCTATTGGACGCTATCTCCAAAGTCTGCTTGTATAAACACGTTAGAACAACAAGGTGAAATGTTTTACGTGTTTGCTTCGATACTTCCAAGAGATGTCGAAGAAAATACAATTTATGTTCAAAGCACTCCGCTTACATTATCGTGCAAAATGAAATTGTGAGAGCAAAAATGGCGGGACGCGCCATAAATTTTATTTATCGAGAACATTCGAGAATCGAAGCGCGTTTGGAAGGCTGATGTTATATTATAGCGTCACATAAAAGAATTTGCCAAATCCTTTTAATATTAATAATGTCGTCTTTTTCTCATTCGGGGTGGAAGAGGCATAGATGTGACCACTTTTAAATGAAAACAGGCCTAAAGTAGTTTATTACTCTGTGAATGTCTCAAGACTCGATTCACAGCGATGCACTCTTGAGTAAGGTTTCAGAATAAAGGAGATGCTTGAGAGTGAAACTCAAATTTGAGTCGGATTTACGTAATTTCAGCTTGAGACTGATCTTGAGATTCGTTCTAGAATACGACCCTTAGCCAGTTACTCAATAATTAAATATTGAATGCCTAGATTACAATATATTTTCTGCGAAGTTATCCGTTAGGAGATAATCCTCCAGGAATGTTGTCGTCATACATACAATAAATGCTCGTTTACCTCATTTATTTTTTTCATCTGCATGTATAATATTAAATGCCAGTAGTTAGATCTCTCTTATCTTCATAGTTTTAGCTCATTTTTTTGTAATTCAATACACCACAAAATTGTTTAAAAGTTTTTAAACATTTAGGTACCCAGTATCTACATTTATCGATACATTCATGAGTTCTCAATAGTTCTCATACACATTTTTCATTAAGTCGTATGTATTACGATCGTGATTGCATACTTTTTATTAGTAAATCAATCACATAATCGTTACTACCTACCCATTTTAATTATCCTCCCCCCCCCCCCCCCCTCGTACCGAACCTACATCTTAAAGCATACCCTTGTTTTGTTTCACATGCGTCGAATATGTAGAATGTGAGTATTTGTTTACAACAAACGAAAGCATCTTAGTTCGAAGTAACATTCATTTTCAAACACATTATCTATCATACACCGTATATAAATCGTATATCACATACATTACGAATACAAAAAAGATTGCTACGGAGATTGTATTCCAGTTAACCAATAGAAATACACAAGAATATTTTACACCAACAACAAATATATGCATATTTTAATAAGTTTTTAATAACAACAAGTAAACTTGCACCTTCTTTATATGTATTACTTTAACGTGTATATTTTGTCAACATGCTACGATGCTGCACTATACACGGTTTTCGCTTGTGTTATGTCCTTGGTTCGCCTGTCTCTCTGTGATAACACTTGGCTTGTCTACCGCACACCAACTTAGGAGGGCATAGAGGTAAGTCCTCACACCTTCTGTTTGTGTAAATGCACCTTTATCAAGAACCATTGTACCAAATCGATAAGTGAATGTGTATGCTAATTAACGCGCAGGCGAGCGCAGGTCACGCAGAGCAGATTTTGCAAGACAGGGATATAAACACAATGACATGCCGATTCAGCTAAGATTTCTAATCCATCAAAGTTTGTCCAACATCCACTTAACATCACCAAGACTTGTTTTAAGATCATCATTGTAATTTTGCAAAGTTTAAATACAGTTCCCGTCAAAAAGACAATGAACGACAGGTATGGCATGTGTGTAGGGCGCAACTATAGCCATCGCAAACACATCCCATCCTTGTCGCTCAGTATCTGTTTAGCAGCTAAACCGATACTGAGCGAATTAGCTAATCTGAATCGCCAATAATTGAAACAAAAAGTAAAACTTAAAAAAACCGACTTCCACAAACCCTATTAGATTAGAAACCAATGTCAAGTGCTTTTTGAGTTTAATTCAAATTGTAACCCCCTATTTCCTCCTCTTGGGGAATTAATTTCATCAAATTCCATCTCAGTGCTACCCTAAGCTACATACATGTATAAGGAACCCCTGTAAAAACATGGCTCTATAGTTCCACCGGTTTAGGCTATGATGCGTTGCCCGTCACGTCATTGTATTTGTACCAAGTATTGAGTAGTTCCGTTGGCCATGTGTGGTCTTCATCATCAGTTCCGCATCACAATATTACATTATATTATTCAAACAAAAAAATAATTTTCCAAATCGGTCCATCCGTCTAGGCGCAATCGATGTACAAACCCGACGAATTGTAAACCTCCTTTTGTGAAGTCGGTTGAAAAAGGTGTCGTACGTAATGTTACCCCGAGGTTACCCCGCGACGTCTTTTGTTTTACGCGCGAGTTTGGCCCGCTTGCAAAATCTGGCGCGGCCTGCGTTGCCTTGCGTCGTCGTCTCAGCGCGCCGATGACTACCTCGAAGAAAATCTTTGTTGGTTCAATCGGAACATGTTCCATTTGTTGATGAAAATCTGAAAATATGCCTTTAACTTTCTAATGCAATTGGGCTTTTATATTGTTAGCAGTCTACAGAAATTAATAGATATCTGTATATTTGATTTCACATTGGCTTAACTCTATAAAAACGTTTAGTTAATACTGACCGCTGGAGAATGCGATCCTGACACATATGTCTATGTCCCTGTCTGTTCCGCGCTACTTTTCACTCTATCTCACTCCCGCAAAGGGGATTGCATTCCAAACTGACATGTGTCAAAATCGCATACTCTCAGTGGCTAGACTATAGTCGTAGTCATTCCAACCGTATTCTAACATGGATGGAAGTAGGTGCAAAAATTAAGATAAACATGTCACAAAATAGCGTCACGCTTTTTCCTATACGTGACGTTCCTTTTGCGTGACAGGGGGCTAGCTCGCCGCCGCTATGGAGTGGTGAAGGTTTCTAGACGATATGTTTGTTTGGATACATTTCCTGCAATTAGAAACAATCAATAATTCTGTGATGTTTTATACAGGGCGCCACAAAACTAACGAAGGATGACATCGAACGAGTGTTCTCACTTTACGACCGAGTAAGTTTGCGTTATTACGATTTTTTTACAACCTGCATGAAGTTTTCAAACATAAAAATATCGTTTTAACTGAGCCAGTTATTTTTTTCTAATGGGCAAATGCACAAATTGGTGCTCATAATAATTGGCATTTCTATGACATACCTACTGACGATGTCATGTCCCTATTAGCGAGAGATAGAGATGAAGTCCGCATTATAAAACTGAGCGCTATCTCAAGCACGTGAAAATCAGATTTGCTATAGGGAAACTGTCATTGTGACACATCTAAGACAAATCTCAGAGCTGAGAGCGGTTTATTAAATGTGTCTGACCGCCGCACACAGTCATTTAATGAACCACCACCACCGATTCCTATTAGAATTTCCATTCAAAATCCATCACTGATCCTTAATCAATCATTAAATCGGTGAGTGTTCGTGAAATATATTATAAGTTAACAAAAATCTTTTTCAGGATAACAACGGCTCCATCGAGAATGAAGAACTTCGCGGATTCCTCAAGGACCTCCTTGAACTAGTGAAGAAGGTGAGCGTATGACGACCTCTGTGGCGCAGCTGTGGCTGTCTGCCATGCGAGTGCGAGAGGTCCCGGGTTCCATTTCCGACTTTTTTTTCTATTTTGGGTTGTCTGCTTCTTCGCAATCTGAAGGATAGGGCCTTCAATAAATTGATGCGGTTCTCCGGCTTGCACCGATCCCTGGTTTACTGCTGAGCGAGACCCATCGGCCTCCGTCCCCTTTTGTTGTTTGTTATTCGAGCTGTTAAGTCAGCCCAGCTGCAGGACGTTTTTTCGTTTCAACCGGCAGAATTTTGCAGCTCCAGTAGTCACCAGCTGTGCCGCTATTTCGTTTGGCTGGTTTCTGAGTCCCTGCTGATAGCGCTTGTTTAGTTCCTCAATTTCCTCTGTTACTGTGGGATATTTCAGATCATGGTACATTTCTTTGTTGCTGATGTACCATGGTATTTTTAGGATCCTCCTTATCATTTTCGACTGATGATAAAGAAACAAAAAAACCCCGTCTTGGATATTTACATGTTTGTGATGTCGCTGTTTCTTGTTCCCACGAGTGCCCACGACACAGAGTATCCTAGTGTAGTAGGAGCAATATACATGTGCCTAAATGTGTTTTCAGATATTTAACACAGTTGTGACGTTCTGACCGATTCGATTTAAGCATAATTAAATTATAGAGTGTGTTGCGTTGCGTCACCTCTTATTAGATATTTACATAAATTATTTAGATTTTATTAACAACAGCATATCGCGTCGTGCCTTCCCGTCTTCACAAAATAAAAGGCCCGTTTTGACAGTTCACGCTCATGAAGTTTTAACCCCTAATGCGTAAGTAAAAGCCAACTGGTGCGTGCAAGCAAAGCGTACAAGTTGTACCTAGGAAAACCGCTTCTATTAAACTTCATGGGTGTGAACTGTCAAAAACGGCCTTTTATTTTGTGAAGACTATAGTGGGGTGGAAAGGCACAATTGCACCAACATTTGACACTTCGTGTCTTATATCCCCATCAGGACTACGACGCCCAGGATCTGCTGGAGTTCGAAGAGACGATCCTCCAGGGTGTGGAGTACAGCAGCGACGGCAAGATCAGCCGGAAGCAGCTCACCATGATCCTGCTTGCGCTCTCCAAGCATCACCAGGAGGAGGAGCTGCTAGCTGCCTGAGCTGCAGCAGCAAGACTGGCTTATGAAGAAAGACGGAAAGCGAGGTGGTACTGATATCGCGTTTATCTGTGTTATGTCAAAGTTGCCCCGAGATTAGCGCCCTGTCAATGAACCTAATTCTTCCCATAATGAATCTATTACAGGGTAGTTGGCGCCACTTGCTTTCTATCTTTCCTTATTTGTTTTATTCTCTCTTTTGTTTACTCACAACTTGGACAGGAGTTGAATGACGTGTACATGAGAAGGCTATTATACTCAACAGTGGGTTCCCTGAAAGACCGATGATGATAACGATGAAGTACATTTTGCGGAGCATCGTTATAATAAGCTGGGTGGGCTGGCTGTATACAAATTTAGTGCGTAGCAGGCCTTCCCGGCTGATATTTTCATACTGTACGTCAACGACGAAGCTCTTCATATCCATATTTTTCACTAAACACATTAATCTATGCCAAAAATGAAATGGCAGTAGCTTTTACAAGAAGTCCTCTTTCCGTCCTCACAGATAAAATTAATCTGAATTATTCATGATTTGGTAATGCAAAAACGCGAATGTAATGTTAAATGATATTTTGGTACCCACCAACAAAAAGTATTTATTTGTGTTTTGATGTCCGTAGGAAGTAGCAGCTGAAGTGTTTTGTGTCCGACTTCTAGCTCACTTGTTATTAGATGTATGTTGTTCTATGTACTATCATCGTTACCTATAAGCAAAGTATACTAAACTGTTATTTTAATAACACTTGAAAAAATAAGACGTTGTGATGTTGCTTGATATTTTAAGCCAGTATGCACAGCTATCAACTGAATCAAAACTTTACGATTTCGTGCAATCGGCCTTTACAAAGAGAAATCTTATTTGACGATATCAAATTCACGTGATTTTGTGTGACTGGATTCCCAAAAGATTTATTAGATCGATCATTTCATAAGGGATTATGTAGAATCGATGTATAGTTGGTACAGTCCGGGGACAGATCAATATACACAGTGCAGTTGACCGTAGTCTACTGAAGTCTACACAATACAAAGCGCATTGAAAACGGCCCTGAATTTTGTCATTTTCTAGGAGTCTTCTGGTAGCTCACTTTTTCGATGCTTAAGTATTTATTCGTGTTCGGGGCACAGAATTTATCGAGATCATGTCTGTACCATCTAGATCGGAATTTAATACTTAATATTATTATAGCCAAATCAATTGCCAAAGAAAGTGATCAGTAGACACAATCAGTATTTTATATTTTCATAATCTCAAAAGAATGACACACTACTTATCTAGGTATTTACTTGTAATACATTAGTCCTCACATATCATAATCCCATAGAATACTTAGTACTATTTTAGGTTTAGGGCTCCAATATGCTGAATTAAAAATAAAAGCGCCCAAAATTCTAAGAAAATTCACAGTTCGGAATTAGGGAATAAATTGAATAGGAAGGGAACCTTAATAAATATTATATACCTATTAGATGACTCAGCTACTGGAGCCCTGTGCAAATCAAAAATATGTCTTTACCTATAGTCCACTCCTAAATATTATAGATAATCCCGAAGAGAGATCACAAATTAAATTTAAATGCTATTGAAAACTATTTCCCTAAATATCCGCTTACTTAAGTAGAAGTTTTTGTAACTATTCCTGAGTATGATTGATATGATCAGACTTAAGCGGACTACACACGACATGATATCGGTGGCGATCTAGGGTGTAAAAAGGTGATAAACTGGAGCCGCCTGCGGTGTGCGCTTGGAGTGGTGTACTCGCACACCCTAGATCGCCACCGATATCATGTCGTGTGTAGCCGCTTCAAGCAGACATAAGAAATTCTATCATTCGTCGTCCAGATCAAAATACCCTCCATTTTAGGGTTCCGTACCCGAAGGGTGCCAAACGGGACCCTATCACTAAGCCTCCGCTGTCCGTCCGTCCGTCCGTCCGTCTGTCACCAGGCTGTATCTCATGTTGATTGGAACCTGGAAATAGTTAGAACTGAACCCACCGTGCGCGAGTCCGACTCGCACTTGGCCGTCTTTTTATCTATATCTTATTTAAACATATTCTTATTGATAATTAGGTAATTACTTAATTACCAATTTCTATGTGGTAAAATTGCACTTTAAAAACAAAATGTTGCATGAAAACCCTGATAATAAGTAATGTATGTATGTGTGGGCGCGAAAGTATGTGACCTATAGTCGGATTAACTGGGTTTTAAAATATGCATCTTAAACAAAAGTATGAAATGAAGTGATACTTGTGTGCGGCGAAAACAAACCTGGTTCCACTGCAGATTGCACAAAATAAAGTCATTAAAACTCTCTTTGGCTACGATTTCTTAACAAGTACGACTAAAATCTATACAGAAACAAAATTATTAAACATATCACAAACATACATATATAACACATGCATACTTATACTAAAAATCCTTACAAAAGACATTCATACCCAAATTACTTTCACAAAAAAGATAGATCTACGAAAACGTTTGACTAGACAAGCAAATAACATTGTTATACTACACCACAGGACAAACTACGGTAAACACAGCATAGTTGCAGATGGGGCGCGACTGTATAACAAACTACCGAAAGATATAAAAGAGGCGAGATCACTACCAATTTATAAAAAACTTTTAAAAATATACATCTCAAAGTCACCACATTCTTAACATAAATATTTACATTTTTCAAGGACTACCCTATTTTAATGTCTCGCGCGATGGAAGAAATCTATAAATTTGTGTAATTATTTATTTGTGTTGTTTCTCAAGTAAGTGAATATTGTATTCTTTTTGAGAAATAAATATCTTAAACCTTAAACCTACTTAGTTGTTAAAATTCCTAAGAATGCTAACTGTAGATTCCTTTAAAAATCTAACCCCTTTTAGAAAGCCTGCGGATACGGCTTTGTTTACAAATCTTGAAATACCTAGTTGTCTCGACTATAGGTTTTTTATATCAATGGCGTGTTAACGGTTAGGGACCTATTGCATTGCATGCTATTACTATTGTTAATTATTTATTTATTGTAATGGTGGAAATCGCCGTAATATAATTTACCAATACATAACATAGCAGTAATGTAATAGAGCCCAAATTAAAGTAGTTATGTAAATATCGTTATACCTACCACGGGAGTTTGCTACCCAAACTAAATTAGGTAGGTACCTACTTATCTGTGTTAAACGTTTTTTGTGATGACTAGCTTTAACAGAGGATATTTTTGGCCACGAAACTCAAAATGACAATCAATTTTATTAATTATAATATCAATAATTAATTTTCCGGAACACCCTATACCCGCGGTTTACCTAAGTATTTTAGTTTTCGTGGTCAACTTTAAATGTAAACTAAATGCACAAAACGCCAAGTCGTGTTAGATATAATAAGTTAGAGATTTAAGTACTTAACTTATTAGTAATATACAATACTGAATGGGCAATTTAAAATGGTCGGCCGGCCTTCCACTAAAAAGGAGAAATGAGCGGAAGCGGAGCCAGCAAGCTGAGCGGACCAGCGAGCTGAGCGGACCGGACTTCTTACAAGAAAACTCTTTTTCAGTGGAAGCACTTAGGCAGTTTGCCATTGCGAGCTAAGCGGACTCCGTTCCGCTTGCAGTGAAAGGCCGGCATCAGTATGGCAAAATCAAAGACTAATCCACCGGTAGATATACCTGCTTATTCATAGATGTTTCCCACCCAACTTTGAGTCAACGTCACTCAAGAGATTGGTATGCTCAGCACGCCTAGACAAAGTTAATAACGCTGCGAAAACGAGTAAAGGAGCATTATCTTTCTCTTTCATAAAGTTAGTAGGTATTAAATATGTATTAGGGTTTATTTATGTTAAGATATATATGATTAATATTATGTATTCATGTAGGTACTTAGGTATTTATTTATTATATTCAGTAACTAGCTTATACCCGCGACTTCGTCTGCGTAGTCACACATTTTTGTCTCATTTCGTCTTCTTCATTGTTTACAAACAAAGTTGTCAATAACACATTATTTTATGTAATATTCATGTACTTCTTTATGTAGTATATTCAGTTGATTAGTAATATTATGATTTATTTATGTTTTATTTTTCTCTTAACTGAGCACATAGGCCTACCTGTTCTGTATTTTATTTTTCTCTGTCCATCCTGGGTTTGCTGGAAGAGATCTCTCTTTAGAGATAAGCTTACCTTTGTAAATTACTTCTCTGTATTTTCTGTTTTTTTGTCTTTTATGTGCAATAAATATATACGAAATATACGAATAGAAACGAAAACCCAAAATGTATGCGATTTGACTTTTGCTGAAGCTATAGTAGCATGACTAATTGTCAAATCGCATACATACACCTACTTACTTGTTCTTAGCGTTTCGTGCGAACGATAATAGCGTTTTGCATTTTGTCTAGGGGGGCAGTTGTCATAAACCGCCTATGAATACCTAAAAGATGTAGAAGTTAAGAACCATGACATCGATTTTGATCAAAATTCGAATTACCTAGGGGGGGGGTCGAACCATCAGGGTTGAAATAATGGTTCGATGGTGTTCCTGATAAGGAACAATTTTTGCGAAGTTACGTTTACATAATGAGTGGAAAGGGCGAAAACTTCTACGAGTAGATATGTCATTCAGTTTGCCGTACCTACAGACCCTTTCAATAGCTCACCTGTACACCAAAGACGAATGTTAATATTAAAAATCTAATCAAAATGTAGCTTTGAACGTATGTACGCTAACACTTTTATTTTAACACTTATCCCGATAAGTTAGATGTTTGTAATTTTGTATAATCAAATGTTATTCTATATTTTAGTGGTTAAAAAATAAAAGAGTGAAGTTAAGAAAAATATTGTTTTGCCTGTAATAGAATTTTATATTGTTGATCTTGAAAGTAAATAATTTATGCATTGTGTAAGGTAAAATATTATTTAAATAAATATTTTTTAAACTTACAGAGTGTTATGAAAAAGTTGTTACCTACATTCATACTCATACTCATATATTTATTGCGTCATTGTGGTACACTTTTACAAAATTAATTTATTTTACAATTTTACATTAATTTCACTCTGTACGTACATTGACAAGCTGATCCTCCAACGCCTGGCACTAGATGTTCTTTACAAAATACAAACATGATTTTTGTTATAAAAGTTTATATTTATACTTGGAAGTGTGTTTTATTTCGCATCATGGAAACTTAGTGAAATTTTCTAAAAAAAAACAAAAATAAGTAAAAGTAAAGTAAATGTAGCCCATGAATGTCCCCACCGAGGGGCACAGGCCTTTACTCGGATCCGAGTAAGATTATGAGACATACTCCACCACGCTGGCTCAGTGCGGGTTGGTGGAGGCGTTTTTACGACTACTAGATTGAGTTTAATACAAACTGTAACCCCTTATCCCCCCCCCCTCTTGGGGAATTAATTTTGTCAAATCCCATATCAGTGCCACCCCACGTTACTAAGGAACCCCTGTACAAAGTTTCATGGCTCTAGGTCCACCGGTTTAGGCTATGCGTTGCCGGCCCGTCAGCCACGCATTGTATTTGTACCTAGTATTGAGCAGATCTGGTGGCCATATGTGGTCTTCATCAGCAGTTCCGCATCACAATATTATGCTTACCATGTGCATTGCACGAGTTATTATGAAAAACACAAAAATCACTATAGGTCTGCCTATAATATTTGAAGAGTTCCCTCGATTTCTCCAGGATCCCATCATCAGATCCTGACCTGGTGTCAATGGGACCAATGGGAAGGTAAACCCTTTCAAACAACAAAATAATTTTCCAAATCGGTCCATCCGTTTAGGCGCTATCGGGGTGTGGACATAAAAAAAAAACAAACATCCGGACGAATTGTAAACCTCCTCCTTTGGGAAGTCGGTTTAAAATAAGTATTAGATTTTAAATAAAATTAGTGTGAATTATGAGTTCCTTAATTATTACTAATCAAAAAGGTAATGATTAATTGAATGACATGAATTCACACTTTTCTTTATTTTGAATAATTCTACAAAATGTAGATTTTGGCACATTATATTCGACAAAGACTAGATCGCGTGTCTTCCCACTTTCATTACTGAAGATTTGAGTCTTCGTTTCGGCATTAATTATCAAATAAACATCCGGATGAACAAAACAAAACTTGAGTCACAGAATTAGCGAGTGCAGAATTTGAGTTTAGCCTAAAAATAAGTAGTAAAAATACGGGCCAGTTACAAAGGTGATTGTTATCTCAGTTGTCAATGCCTATAAAATTCTAAGAAAATAATTTAGAAAAAGTATTCTTTAAAATATAGTCTCAGTAATTGACCGAGCGAGCGAAGCGAGCGAAGCGTCTCCGTTTCAGGTTTGGGCAAAAATGCTTTCGTATGTCCGGTTGTTCTCCTCTACAGGTCGCATTTATGAACCGATTCTCGTGAAATTTTGTGAGCAGGTTGGAAAAATAAATAGAATTTTTTACTCGAGCCAGTTTTTAGATTTTTTTCAAAATGGCGGAGATATGGGGTTTTAAAATGTAAAAAAATCGCTACAACCCAAACGGCTCGATGGATATTAACAAATGAGGTGTCGTTGGATTCGTAAAGACCATGAGAGTGAAATAGACTATATAATTTTAGTAAAAAGTCAATAGGTTGTATTAAAGATCGCGAAATGTAGTTTACAAAGTTATTGGTGCGGCTACTTTCATACTGCATGTACGTAACCAGGTACATTCATAAGTTTGTATGTGTTATTGAAAGAAAATTATTTGGGTTATTTTTTTTATGTGTGTTAGCAGTTCAGCTTTCCCACCGACATACTCGCGAGGTCTACAGCTCACAGAGCCACTAGTAATTATAGAGATAACTATTAATAAATACTTGAAACCTATACTTAGTGAGTAAAAGCTCATGCACAATTGCACACGAGACGGTTTTTGTTCGAGGTCAGTGAACTTTCAACAGCTTTTTCGATATAAAATCAGCCATTTTTGTCTTCTCCCACCCACTCCTACTTTTCCACGTGTCCCGAATGCTTGAAATGGCGATTATTAAAAATATAACTCTAAAACTACTGATTTCCGACGGTTCCCATATTTTGATATCGTCTATAAATACACTAATCTACATTTAAAAACCATCATGCATAACTGCTTAAGCATCTGCGACCGCAGTCGTCAGTCTTTCCGTTTAATTTACCTCGCTCGAATGATGTAAAGTATTATGCTTACCTCGGGGTGTAAGTAGCTATTTCACCCTCGAACCATATTCACCCTCGCTCACTTCGCTCGCTCTGGCGTCTAAATATCTCGGGTAGACTCGATCCTTAGCGCCCTTTGCGAGCTGCGCTCACACGGGCTCCAAATTGGACCTTCGTCCGAAATAGCTCTCTTTCAACAGTTACATAGACAATAAAAAACATAGAAAACTTACAAAGGCGAGCTTATCTCTAATAAGAGATCTCTTCCATCAAACCAAATAGGGAACCATCGACAATATAGACACGTACGACATACGATCATAAATTAAAACTATCGTAAATAGGAATGTATGTCCGATGATGAATCGATTTTAGGATCGATTGAAAACAAGTGGTTGTTTAAAAACCAAGTACCTACTTATAGCGCGAATTAAAGTTTTACTTTATATTACAACAACTCTAGAAATAATTTTATCAAAGCGTAGTAACAATTTGTGATAATTAGCAAATAAAGTAAATGCCCTGTGATCGGGCGTTTATTGGGCATAAACGGACGTTTATTGGGCGTTTATTCAATACGTCCGTAAATGTCCGGGCAAAAACCCATCACTAGACGAACTACGATAGGGTAATAGGCATACCGGTCCGGCCCGCGGCCATACAAAACACGTACAAGTAGCTCTATCTATCGTAGATCATTCAAACTAAAATAGTAACTTCCGGTAATATCCAAGAACGGGCTCACGTTACTGTTTACTATGGCAATATTTTTAAAAAGTGTACAGTTTCGCTTTCGTTACACGCAAAGTAAAAGTTACAAAATACCTACCATTTTAGACAGTAGAGCATAAGAAAATTAAGAAAACTTGAAACGGAACGCAAAAGTTGTCTTGTCGTCCGGTCCAATCAACGTGAACAAGGGACTATTTCATCATTTTCCCAAAAGTGAAACCATAAATTGGATAAAACACACAGAAAACCACCAACAAGGCAAGCGATTCGCTTATTTACCCTCATTGTACAGTATAATATCATCAAACATCCCTCACTTTGTAGGTTATAATTTCCATATCCTCAATTTTGTCTGCAGATGCCGCTATCCTGTAGGTTTTACCAGGAGAAGTATCCAGAAGTGGAAGATGTGGTGATGGTGAACGTGCGGTCCATCGCCGAGATGGGCGCATACGTCCATTTGTTGGAATACAACAATATTGAAGGCATGATCTTACTTTCTGAGCTGTCCAGAAGACGTATCAGGTCAATAAACAAGCTGATCAGAGTCGGCAAGACCGAACCAGTCGTCGTCATCAGGGTGGACAAAGACAAAGGTTAGCTTCATAAATAGAAGTGTATTTTTTATAAGCAAGAGCCAAATATCAGTCACATTCAAATTGAAAATGAAGGCTCCAGAAACTAAAGAACATAGACATATCTTCAAAGTAATTTCTGGCAAAACATTGTTACACAAACTCTGAATGGCTCCCTTTATTCAAAAATTATATGTATCGCCAAATGTGAAACCAGGGAGTCTTCATTAGAATCTGCTATCACATCACACATACAACCAAAATAAAACAGTTTCTCTGTTTAATTTCACCCTGCCCTAGTCATCATTCATATGGGAACACAAAAATAACTGTCCTAAAATAATTTCAGGTTACATTGACTTGTCAAAACGTCGAGTGTCTGCAGAAGACATAGACAAGTGCACAGAGCGGTATGCGAAGGCGAAAGCCGTGAACTCAATCCTACGACATGTGGCGGAACTACTGCATTACGAGAGCTCGGAGCAGCTCGAGGAGTTGTACAAAAAGACTGCATGGCTGTTCGAGGAGAAATACAAAAAGAAGGGCTCTGCTTATGACTTGTTCAAACAGGCCGCTGTGTAAGTGTTTCTGGAGATATTAAGATAAGAATGTTTTTTTTTTTTTGAAAAAGCAGTATCTCCAATAGAGTTTAATTTATGGCACAAAATATGTAATTGTTCAGTCATTGAAATTACTTCTTTAATTGTTTTTTAATTGTTTCATAAAGTAAACAGAGGAGCTAAAAGTGATGATGACCAATATTCTTTACTCTTTGTAAAAGTAGGGTGGGTGTTTGATAAGTTGGGTGTTGTTGTTTTTTCATGTATATTACCCAAGCTACGCTTGCTCCGCGTGCTCCGTTGGTTGCACTTCTAAAGTCTAGCCTAACCTACTAACCTAACCTACCTAAACCTAAAAAAAGTGAAATTTAAACTATTCATACTGCCCAGCCCAGTCCAAGTGATATAAATTTATGCTTGATTTACCAGAGGACCACGTAGGGCATTATGAATACCAAGTGATAAATTCATCACATTGACAAGGCTCTTGGTTAGTATTCATACTGGCCGGTTACTCAAGTGCGCCCATGACATTTTAACCTCTCCCCTCTCTCTTGCAAGAAAAAGTTTGTTGACCTTGCCTTTTTGGCATGGGCTGTAAAGCCCTTAAAATATATGCATGCTCCTCAAACATACAGGCCTCCCACTCCAGCTCGTGCAGGACTTAGGATGGCTGAATTAGAAGAACACAGAATAGTTTTATTGTACGCGCAATTCTTCCCCTTACCTATCATCTCCGTCTCCTACCCAACATGGTTTGCTGGAAGAAATCTCTTATTAGAGATAAGCTCGCCTTTGTACATTTTTTTTTCTATGTTAAGCTATTTTTACTGTCATGTGAGTACAATAAAGAAATTACAACAACAACAACAACATGCAGGTGAAATGCAAAAAGGCCAGCCTCAAGTGGGCCAGGTGCAGGTACAACAACCTCCTAAAAAAGAAGAAAAATATGCATAATCCATCAGCATTGTTCTTTTACTTTCCAGTGACCCCTCAGTCCTGGTCGAGTGTGGGCTCGACGATGAGACCAAGGAGGTTCTCCTGGCCAACATCAAGCGGAAGCTGACCTCACAAGCTGTGAAGATCCGCGCCGACATCGAGTGCGCGTGCTACGGGTACGAGGGCATTGATGCTGTCAAAGCTGCCTTGAAGACCGGCCTGACTCTGTCGACAGCTGAGATGCCTATTAAGATTAACCTGATTGCCCCACCTTTGTATGGTGAGTTAGTGTTTCATCAATATCTGGTACCTTAATTTATTGCCATTGGTTTCTTGATTTGACATTGTGATGTAGTCCTATTTATTACAGATACTGACTGACCTAAAAGGACTACATCCTTACTACATCACAAAAATTCTAATAAGATAATAATGTGAGGGTATAGCTATGATCGCTCCATGTCCATTTTCAGCCATCCTTCCTAATCTGACCACATTTCCCCAATATGTCCTACATAACATTGTTAGTGAGTGTATTTGTAAATTGTTGGCTTGGCTATCATTTTTCTTTGAATTTTGTGGACGTTTTCGTAGTGATGATAATGATGTGAGCTGCAACTAAGTGTTTAAACGTGTGCCCTCCCGCAGTGATGACGACGTCGACGCCGGAGAAGGCGGACGGTCTGAAGGCGCTGCAGGACGCCATTGAAATGATTCAGGCGCACATCAGCCAGGCCGGCGGCGTCTTCAACGTGCAGATGGCGGTGAGTGCGACACACGCAACTGGGGCCGGATTCTGCAAGCGAATCGCTTGTCAATAACAATAGCGGGAGCGCAAAATACCAGTTTGTTTGTAGCCGGCGCGGCCGACAAGCCAAAACCGGAGTTTTGAGCCGTCGCTATAGCCACTGTCATACGATTCGAGTACAGAATCACGGCCATCGTTCGTAAAAAGACAATTGAGCCAGAAATGGGATGTGTTTGCGATGGCTACAGTCGCGCTCGAAAGTATTATACAGGGTGTAACAGAAAGGTGTCAAATCACTCACTTTTAATCATTCAGTTGCTCGCGATTCATCTATGGCCCTCGCATTAAATCCGACCTTTATTCACTAGTTGCATAATGTACTATTTTTATACTGCCCTGTTCGGAAGTTATGGGCTTAGGGATGGAGCAAAGAAGGGCAAGAAACTCCCCCGTACTCTTTTAAAATATGTCAGGGCCTTAAAATTACAATCCCTATTTCTACTTAAGTCTGAGAAAATGCACAGAAGAGAGACGTACTGACTCAGAAGAGAGACATACTGACTCAGAAGAGAGACATACTGACTCAGTCCATCGCCCCTCTTTCTACTATAGACACTTGTAAAACCCGAGTGTGTTGTACCCTCAGCCGAAGGTGGTGACGGCGACGGACGAGGCGGAGCTCGCGCGGCAGATGGAGCGCGCAGAGGCCGAGAACCAGGAGGTGGCCGGCGACTCCGCGGAGGAGGACGAGGACCAGGGTACGAGGCTCCGGTGCTCCACGCACGCGGGCTATTGTGGACATTGCTTCTGACTCATCAGCCTGACTCAGAAGCAATGTTATGGCCCACACTAGAACGGCTACTCTTGCCCCCTGTTCCGAGTCACGCCAAAATCGATTACAGCGTCTACGAAGGCGTTCCGTCCGAGTCAGTAGCGATACAAAATGATGGCATCGAAGACGCTTAATCGATTATGGCGCTGACGGCGATGTCACGGAACGCGACCTTGGTATGCAAGGAAATGGCCCAAAGCATGCCTTCCCGTCAGTTGCACACAGAACACAGAAGACGAGATAAATGTCAGAATCTGTGAATGAATTGTCTTGCATACCAAGAGTAACCCTACAGTACGGGCAGCATGCCACACACGGGAAGGCCTTGTCGTGAAAAAATTACAATTTCTCTTGTCTTTCACGAGATGTCTCTACGTTAGCCGTGCTAGCGTAGATATCTCTTGACAGACAAGATAAATTGTCCCGAGATTGAGTCGACTGAGTCTTGTTTGACAGATGGCAGTAGTCTTTCCGACGTCGACCGGGAGACAAAGATGGCATTTGAGACACTAGATACCCTGAGTCAAGGGAGTGGGGGACAGAAATAACGACGTCACTCATTCAAGATCTGGGGATTTTTAGGGTTCCTTACCCGAAGGGTGCCAAACGGGACCCTATTACTGAGACTTCGCTGTCCGTCCGTCCGTCCGTCCGTCCGTCCGTCTGTCACCGGGTCCGCCTGCACGAACCGTAATAGCTAGAAAGCTGAAATTTTCACAGAATGTGTATATCTGTTGCCGCACCAACCACAAATACTGAAATACGAGAGATATTACAAATTGAAAGTGGTCTCGGTACAAGATACGTCTTCACAACACGCTTGAAAAGTTTATACCAAGGCCATTTTGTTTTGGTAGGTAAGCCTTCTTTTAATGAAACTAAATTTAAATGATATGGCAATGTCGTCCCCGGACTTCTACAAAGACTTTAAATATTAATTGATGAATTACGACGTCTCTATTTATTATGTAGAACTTTTAGAAAATAATTATAAAATTAATAGTTTTTAATTACTTTTGTTGTCATACAAATCTCAGAGCACAGAAATTATTTTTTTCATTTTGGCCACTTCAAGTTTGGCTGCCAGTGATGTTTTAATTAAATACTCTTTGGTGCGTTGAAATGATGTTTTGCAGTCTGCATGACATTGACATAATGAGTGAGTGAACCTCATTGTACGGAAATTGTAGATGGGTGTCTCACGTTTTCCAGTAGGAGTAGGTTGTAGACAGTGCTGCTTACGGCGGCGTTTAGTAGGTACTAAAGGCCCTAAAAGCGCGGCAAGCTTTGAATCAATTCAAATGTTATTTTTCAACTAGCTACAAAGTTATTCTGACATAAGATGATAATTTGAACAAAACTTTTTGGGTATTTCATGAAAAATACAGTTACAGATCACACATATACAGGGTGGAACAAACGAATGGGCCCTGGAGGGAAAGTACCTTAAAATCTCAAGATATCCGTCCGTCCGTCTGTCTGTCACCAGGCCGTATCTCATGAACCGTGGTAGCTAGACAGTTGATATTTTCACAGATGACGTATTTCTGTTCCCGCTATAACAACAAATACTAAAAACAAAATAAATTTAATATAAAGGGGGCTCCCATACAATTAACGTGTTTTTTTGCGGTTTTTTTAACCGACTTCCCAAAGGAGGAGGTTTACAATTCGTCCGGATGTTTGTTTTTTTTTTATTTATTTTTTTATGTATGTGCCTCGATAGCGCCTAAACGGATGGACCGATTTGGAAAATTAGACCGATTAGACTTATAGTGATTTTTGTGTTTTTCATAATAACTCGTGCAAATGCACATGGTAAGCATAATATTGTGATGCGGAACTGCTGAAGAAGACCACATATCACCTCACTGGTCCAAGACAAGGTGTCTGAATCTGCTCAATACTAGGTACAAATACAATGCGTGGCTGACGGGCAGGCAACGCATAGCCTAAACCGATGGACCTAGAGCCATGAAACTTTGTACAGGGGTTCCTTAGTAGCGTGGGGTAGCACTGATATGGGATTTGACAAAATTAATTCCCCTGGGGGGGGGGATAAGGGGTTACAGTTTGTATTAAACTCAATCTAATCAAATAGGGTTTGTGTTGTGGAAGTCGGTTTTTTCTAAAGTTTACTTTTTGTTCCAATTATATAGATAATGGTACGGAACCCTTCGTGCGCGAGTCTGACTCGCACTTGGCCGGTTTTATTGTTCTTCTCCAACCCGGTTCAAACTCTCGGTTGGGGCACAGCCTTGACCGCAACACCACAGCGGCTGATTTGCGTATCGAACTCAAGTCGCCTTCAATTTATTCCCGTGGAAGCCCCACATTTATAAGTTTTCTGTGTGTCTGTTTTGTGTAGTACCAGTCGAGTTCATTAATACAGGGTGTAAAGTGTAGTCATATTTCAGGGGTTTGTCAGGGGGATCATTCTGAACAAGCAACTTTCTTTTTCACTTCTCCATACAAATCAGCTGACAGCCCGCCCGGACCAAAACATATGGAGGAATAAAAAATAAAGTTGACCTGATCAAATCGGTTTCAGTAAATGTTGCTCAGAATGGACTCCCTAACAACCCCCTAAAATATGACTACACCTTTCTGTTACACCCTGTATATATACACCCTGTATGTACCATTCCATATATTTGAAGCCTTGGTTTTGCTCATATATTAATGAACTCGACTGTACAACAAAGAAATTACGTTAATTAATTACAGAACTTGTGTTTATCTCAAGTTATAGTTAGCATCACTTATAGTTATATCCGTCCACGGTACAGTATTCCTGTCAATAACATGTTTACGAGTCATGCGTTCATTCGGCAGGCATGGGTGACGCAGGCGCCATAGAGGCCGACGAGCCGCAACAGAACGGAGCCTCCGACGAAGACGAAGACTAGACATCCCCCGCAACAACACAAGTGTAACATGTATGAGCATAGAATATACTACTGTTTTATACTACTGCTCCGGGTTTTATTTGTCAGCCTCTGCATATTTCCCTATACGACGAGAGTTCAAGATTGAATACCACCTAGCAACCCATTAACTCCTAGTAGGGATACTGGTTTTAACCTCCTGCGACAGTCTGTTACCCTGGTACTTTATACAGGCTGTAACAGAAAGTTGTAGTCATATTTTAGGGGTTGTTAGGGACATCATTCTGACTGACTGAGGAGCAACTTTATATTTCACTACTCTAATTATATTAGCAATGAAAATTAAAGTTGCTCTGATCAAATCGGCTTCATAGTAAACGTTGCTCAAAATTGTCTCCCTAACAACCCCCTAAAATATGACTACACCCTTCTGTTACACCCTGTAGGTGTTCCACGGAACTTCTTCCACGGGACAACTGGGAATAAAGGCTGGTTAGTTGGCACTAGTCTTCACAAAATAAAAGGCCCATTTTGACAGTTCACGCCCATGAAGTTTTAACCTCTAACGCGTAGGTAATAAAAGCCAACTGTTGCGTACAAGTTGCACCTAGGAAAACCGCTTCTATTACCTACGCGTTAGGGGTTAAAACTTCATGGGCGTGAACTGTCAAAACGGGCCATTTATTTTGTGAAGACTAGGTGTTCGTAGCCGATCGCAAGTGCACATGTGACGCGTGAGTGTGTAAGCAAAACAGCGAGCTTAGTTACCTAGCCTGTGAACGAGATAGCTAGCTTAGTGTTACCGTTGTCTCATTCACTCGCGTTGTAATTGCGTTCGCTGTCTCGCTCACACATTAACGGGATATGTCGGGAAATAAAACGCAATGTCAATAATTAAATTATTGTCAATAAGTAAATATATAATTTTAACTATTTATTTACAATCTCATAATAATAATAGGTACCTACGTACTAGGAACTTATAACACGTCACAGAATTAAAATCTCAATTACCTAATATTGCACTAAATTACACAGCATCGGTCTAACTGATTCAGAGTTTTTTCCCATTTATCCTTGTCAGTTTATTCCTCTGTATTTTGTCGAAGAAGAGAAGTCCCGCAGCCCTCTCTATCGTCTCTGGTGGTACCTGCAACCACAGAAGAGATAATAGTACTCCGTACAGAACGGCCACTCCCTTCCCCGCGCCGATTCAGATACCGCACCCCACCCCTGGCGTCAAAGGATTGGTTAAAGGATCAATAGACAGGGCTGAACGCCGGACGAGTGACGACGCGTATACTTTAATATCGCTGCATTTGCCGCGCCACCAGCTTTAGCAAAGTTTACGCACACATTTGCACGTATACAAACATCATTTGGTTATGTAGTAGTAATAGGTGATTATTTGTGCTATGGAGTGTCCGAGGTGTGCCTGCAACCATAAACATATTGAATACTACTACACCTTATGATGATTATAATAAGGTGAAATATGCAGTGTTTGTTAGTGATGTGCAGTAATGAGCGATGAAATTAATCTATGTAACTAAATTGTAATTTGTCTTTATGAAGTGCGCACTGACAACTACGAATGTTCTGTGCTCAGACAAACCTCAGTGGTTTACGAGTACTTTTTAGTGAATTTTTATATGTATATTTAAGATAAAACCAATAAATATTTTTTTTTTTTTTGTAGAACATGAATGTGGGATCTTATGCATACAATGCACAACATAGCGTCACGCCTTTTCCCATACGGGGTGGCAGAGCATGTGCACACTTTTAGCCAGGTATTCCACACTCCGTTTTCCACAACAAGGGGCCAGCCCATCGCCGCAGCTATGGAGTAATCAAGGTTTCCTCACGATGTTTTCCATCAACCGTTAGAACATTCGTGTAATGTGGTGTAATGAACTAAAGATAATTTAATTATCTATTGATAAATTAATTATGAAATTAGATAATTGCTCTGTTACAACTCGTAACCTCTGATCAACGTCTCAGAAATCTGGCGATAGTGTCTTTGACCGACTATACGTCGTCGTGCTTCAAACAAATCCAACAAAAACAGAACAAAAGAATGTGGAATGTTGTGGACACTGGGCGTTTGAGTACATAAAACCACGAAATAATAAAAACATTTTTGGTGATTTTTGCAAAATGGAGCAATAAGGCATCTCTATTTCTTTTTTCCTTTTACCCGATTTTGAGATTTGCACAACTGTCACGCACAAATCACTGCGATGGACTACGACAAGTTAAGCGCAGCAGAGCATAATCATGTCACACTCGCCACGCCTACTTGACACTTCCACTGTTTTTATTATTCTGTGCATAAAACTCACCATGAAAGAGGCGATGGGGGTCTCGTCCGATATCCTCTGGTTGGGCATCACATAGGCCTCCATGTCCAGGGCGCCCGAGGAACTCTCTCCCACCACCACCTGTAGTGGAACAGTTGCTTAAGGATGGCGATGAGCTTGCCCCACCAGCTATACTGGGTGTAGCAGAAAGGTGTAGTCATATTTTAGGGGTTTGTTGGGGACATCATTCTGAACAACTTTCACTCACAAACCGGAGTAACTTTATTTTTCGCTTGTCCATACGCCTTGTGTGTGCGGCTATCAGTTGATTTGTATGGAAAAACGAATAAAGTTGCTCTAATCAAATCATTTTAAAGGGTTTCGTACACGAAGGGACCCTATTAGGTACTAAGTCTCCGCTGTCCGTACGTCCGTCTGTCCGTAAAACCGCAAACCGTAATAGGTAAAGAGAGAGTTGAAATTTTCACAGAATGTGTATTTCTATTGCTGCTACAGATTTGAATAATGAACTACACGAGATTTTTTCAATTAAAGGGGGTCCCCATACAAGAGAAGTTTTTTTATACACCCTGCGGTATATTAAAATAATATCAATATTAAATATGATCATACTGTGACGATTTGAATGACTGAAAGTTAGTTTTTAAAATACATACTACAATAGGCTTGTGGCCAAGGTAATCCAACAAATCTGGGAACAAGTCTTAAGTTGAAGCATTATGTACAAAATGACTTGACATTCGGAATTTTATATTTCCAGCAGACATATTTTATAAAGTCAATTTTGTGCAAAAAAGACAGCATTTGATGGCACCTTTCCATGACGTCATTCTGTTGTTATTTCATAGAACTCGGGAACAAAAGTTCCGTTTTGACAGTTCATAAAAAGTATCTATTTTGACTTGACAGGCCACAAGCCTATTATTCTCATCCAAATGAGGTACCTAGTAATTTAGTTTTATTAGCCTACCTTGTAGAAGTGCGTGGGTACCGCCACAGAGTTGGCGCCTATTACTTGGTATCGGACGTACGACTTGCCGTCAGACTCTCTTCTGTAAAGTACAAAAAGGATTTTATCTTTTATTTGCTATTTACTGGCTACCTATATACCTATAGAAGCATTATCAGTAAATAGCATAGATAGTCAGGTAGAGGTTTCAGGAACAGATTTCCAATTAATTTTTGTATGAGTTGGAGCGGATGGCCCAAGATTGGAAAAAATATCAGAGATACGCCTTTGTACAGATCTGTATTTCTGTATTGTGTAGCAGACATAAATTAATTTGTACTCAGAGCCCTATCCAGTAATATACATATGCAAGTCTGTGGCCCTATCTATATCCCTGCTGAGGGTGATAGGACGAGAGATGATGAAGATTATAGTAGTTACCTACATAATAATAACTAAAGAATCCCCAAAACACACCCTATTAGGGATCATTCAACAATTACGTGATCACCGGAAGGGGTGGGGGGGGGGGGGTGCTTGCATATACATCGGATTTTTGGTAGGGGGGAAGAATCCATGATTACGTCATCTGCGCTTCGTTTCCGAAAATAAATTATATTTAAATATTTACCTCCAATTTTGAAGTTTATTACTGGTATCACTTACTATTAGATAGATGAAACGGGATTTCCCCTGCTATAGACAAACCTCAGAGACAAACTGTGGAACAGTGTGACCAGATTCAGTATTTTTATACTTTTTCGGCATATTTTATCGACTTTTCTAAGCATCAGTATTGTTATAAGTGGCATGACAATTTATGACATACGTGTCAGTGCTATGCTAATAAACAGCAAAAATTTTAAGCACGGACGAAGATTACGTAATCAAGGCGAGGGGGGGGGGGTTAAAAACAAAAGATTACGCTTTGATCACATAAGGGGGGGGGGGGGGTTAAAAAACGGCCACAAATGATCACGTAATTGTTGAACTATCCCTTATTAACCCTCTCGCTCCGACGTTTATAGTTCTCCATCGAAAGTTTGTTCAGCCTTTGTCCTAATGAGAGTATACCGATTGAATTATTGTCTTTATTAAATATGAATTACCTGGGCAGGTAGAGTGGTCCGGTGCACACGTAGACGTGGTCGTAAACTTTGGTCAGCTTCCGCACATGCATCTCAAGTCGGTTCCACGAATGACGGTTGAACCCTTCGCCCACCTGACGAAATACAAAATTGATTAGTAACCAACCACAGGCCACAGACAGACCTCAGTAAACCATGTGAGCGCAACGGCTCAGTGATACTGATTCGATGACGACGATGTAGGGTACCTATCTGATATATTAGGGAATCCTTTCCCTTTGGTCATTAACGAATTTATGTATAATTAGTATTAATTAGGTACCCAAATGAACACCATAAATCACTTCAAAAATTCATTCTCCAAACGCTATGGATACCAAAAGTTTGACCATTACAATCGCGTCATTGTGATTATTCTAGCAGAATCCATGCCCAGATGATCACATCTTCAAGTATTTGCCCGTAAAATATGAGTGTAGTACCTGCGGGGCCATGTTAGTCAAGTAGAAGGTCTGGTCGACATGTCTCTGGGCAAGTCGGTGGTTCCCGGCAGCGGCCATGTGGCCCCGGTCGAAGCCCGACCCTTTGTAGTCACTGTTGTGTGATCTGGAAGCACATTACACTTGAGTGAAGGAGTTGTAATATAGTTTTATAGCAAGCAATAAAATACCAATGTATTTTTATTATGTGGTAATCAATACTTTCTGTTGTTTTATGACAAATCATTATAAAGTTACAGATTATAACAATTTTAATCTCAGACCAATCAAAGAAAGCTTCAGAAAGCTAAATCAAAAAATAATAAGATATTCTGGTTACGAATATGGCATAACAGTCGTCATCCCTTAGACAAAGCAGTACTCAACAAAGCAGCGTTTGAGCTTAAGGAATTCCTGTGTAACATAGAAAATGACACACTCCAACAACACTTAGAATCTCCATCTAAAACTAATGAGTACTCACTGTGGAAAACCGTGAAACCATCACAAAAGCCTCATTAATCCATACCCTCTTCAATTACTGAACGGAAAGTGGGCTAAAACGGACGAAGAAAGAGCTGAAGCCTTCGGGGAATTTCTGAGTGATGTGTTTACTCCAAATGAAAACATGGGGGACAAAGAACTAGATGAAGAAGTACAAACTTTTCTGAAAAGTGATCTGCAACTAAGTCTACCACTGCAAAGCTACTCTCCTACTGAAATAAGAAGAACAATATTTGAATTAGAACTTAAAAAAGCCCCCGGCTTCGACCTGATTACAGCAGAAATATTAAGACAGCTTCCTCAGAAAGTCATATTATTTCTGACAATGCTGTTTAACGCCGTTCTAAGATCAGTATACTACTCAAGAGTATGGAAAGTCTCACAGATTACCATGGTCCCTAAGCCTGGGAAACCACAACACCTAACTTCGTCATATAGGCCAATTGGCCTCCTGCCAGTCCTATCGATGTTTGAAAAGATAATCTCCTCACGCCTCCCTGTTGAAGTCCATACCTGGAGGGCTGCATATTCTTCGTCAGAATCAACGATTCATCCTCAGACTTCTACGAAATAAAGGCAGGAGTGCCCCAGGGCTCTGTACTAGGACCAAGTTTATACTTAATGTACACATCAGATGTTCCAGAAGCCAACAATGTGATGACTGCTACCTTCGCACACGATACAGCTGCACTGACATCTCATAAAAACCCAGAAACTGCCTCTAATGAGCTGCAAACTTATCTAAACGAAGTGCACGCGTGGATGAAAAGGTGGCGCATCAAAGCAAGCGCAGCCAAATCCAATCATATCTCATTTACTCTGAGACGTCAGGACTGCCCTCCGGTGAAACTTGGCGAGGACACATTACCACACAATACTGTAGTCAAGTACCTTGGGTTCCATCTGGACCAGAAACAAACATGGCGTGACCACATAAGGAAAAAGTGTGATGAGCTTAACCACAGATTCTGGAATGGCTCATTGGAAGACAGTCTAAGCTATCAGTCAACAATAAGGTTCTCGTCTACAAGACTGTGCTAAAAGCCTAAAACCGATATGGACATATGGCATACAATTATGGAGGACTGCAAGTAACTCTAACATTGAAATCCTACAACGCTTCCAAAATTCAGCCTTGAAGTCAATAGTAAATGCACCTTGGTTCACAAGAAATAATGAAGTTCATGACTACTTGCAAATGCCTACTATTAAGGAGGAGGAATGAGTGACCAGAACCTACAGAGATAGGATCAACCATCATCAAAACCAGCTGGCTTCAACACTCAGTGATATTCCCTACCAAAGGAGATTGAAGAGAAAACATGTTTGGGACAATATATAGATAACCCAAAAAGTACCAAAAAGGGCTACCAAACACTGGAATGGAATGCCCAAAGCGCCATAAATCTTCATAAAAACTGCTCATGGTTGCAAAACTGATCGCAAGTTGGCCAAATACATATGAAAAAAAAAACTGATTACCTACTCACCTAAAAAACACATGTATGCTTTCATCTGGCCGAAAATCACATTTGCTCCGGTCTACTGCATCATTTTTCTGACAATGTTCCTTTGTCAGGTGTTCGAATACCCAGTTTGGCACTCGGTTCCTGCGATTGTATGAGAGTACAAAGTCATCATATGACCGGACATTGTCCAGACTTGGGAAGCCGTATTTCATTATTTGTGATACCTGTCCAAATTTTAAATGTTTTACGAAAATGTCCCATACATTGTTGTAGAACATGTTGATTCTTGATGGATGGACACAAAATTTGACACTATTATATTCACAGTTCACACCTACTGGATTTGATTTGATTGATCATGTCATTGAATGCAGTAAGATAATGTTTTGCCAGATTTGGTAAGTAAGGGTATGCCATACTGTATCTTAGGGTAAGTTGTAGTAGGTAGGTTCTTTTCTTACCCTATCTTTAGGGCCATCACTGAGAGGAGTGGCTGCGGAAACGGTCCCGAAGACCGGCAGACCAGGCAAACTCTTCAACTTATTGCCATTCACCACCACAGAGTCTTCAGTATCAAAATTCAATAAAGACTCTCTGTTGATACCCACGTAATAGCCCGTCAACCCCACTACACCTAATTGAACCAAGTTAAAAAGTTTCTTACGAAACATCATATTCCAAACAGAAGTTTAAGTTGCTAGATAGATTGTATAGTATAGTTTAGAGTCTAGTCACGTAAGTCACGTTCAATTCACTTGCCTAGAACCATTATAGTATTTAAGCTAGAACTTAATTTGAAAATCAAAACTTTGAGGTTATGTTTGATCAGCTGTTCGATCGATTTCCTGAAAATGACAATCAAACTGAAATGGAACGTGATAATCTAATTTTTAAGAAACGCTATCTCGCTCTGTTCTGTGATGAGATGATTTACCAAAAACACATTAGTACTCGTTCTGATTCAAATGTAGTGTGCGGTCTTCTTTCCCGGGTAAAGCTCAGGGAGTACTATTATCTCTTCTGTGGCTCAGGGGTAAAGTTTACCCTATTTTAAAGACTAGGAGGGAGAGAGACATGATGAGTTTTAAAACTTGTGATAGCAAGCTCGATTTTATGCTTCGTGGAACGGAATGGTTGCGATATTTTTTTCTGACTACGCAAACCATCTGTGGAGGAAGAGTTTCATTCATTGATCTGAGTCTGAGACGCAAACAAAACACCCCGTGGAAAAACAAAAATTTAATCAAATAAAATAAGACAATGGGGAATTAAAAAAAAAAACTTCAGTAGTTCCAAATTCGTCACTAGATGTCGTAGGCCAGACATGAGTTGCCAACTGCCAGTCCAAATATTAACAACCGAAGAACATACTGCTGGCTGCGTTGGCCGTCAGACGATGCCACAGACGTGAACATGGACGTCACTTACTCTATGCCAAATGATGATTTCTGTGTTTTGTTGAGGTTTTGTTTGCATGCCAATTAAAAAGTTTCAATTAATAAAGATGACCCTACATATTTCCTCGTTTCTTCAAATACATTAATCGAGAGAAACACGGAAAACGAAAAACCAAATGGTCGATTTCATCCGAATTTTGAGGTTAAGCTTTGGGCGAACGTCTGAACACCGTTTGCCGCCGTCACCCTTTGATTGGTCATGGATTGCCGGCCAACGCCCGTGGCCAATCCACAAACTAGGCAATAGGGCCTTAACACGTTCGGCCAGCGCGTTGGCCCAACGTGTAATGCAGCTATATGGTAGACACACACGGCAGACAGTCTGTGGGCTGCGTTCAAGATCGGTCAAAAATTATTTACTCTATTTTACTGCCGAAAAATACGATACTTCATAGGCGTGTTTTGACACTGACAGCTGTCAGAGATCATCCTATGTTGGATACTTTAGTTATTGTTCTGAGGTTGGATAGGGTATAGAAGAAGACATCATGCATACGTAGACAGAGAAAGGTACTATACTCCCCCTACGCATGCATAAATGCAAATAAAGTGGTCAGTGCATGCAGATGCAACCTAAGCGTATTTTTTTTTATAAAATATACTGATTGATTCTCTGAAAGTGAAACGAATCGTAAATGTCAAACATAAAATGTAACCTAAAATTTCATCTAAATAAAAATATTAGCAAATATCGCAAATATTTACATAATCTCTCTTTAACTGACTGACTCTGACCGTAATATTATTTTGTTTCAAATACATATATGGGTTTCATTTAGTTCTCAATATTTACCCCACAATATCGCAAGTGCAACTCAATAATGACGAAGATATTCTTCAAATCCACCAAAGCCATTGCTCCCTGCATCTTCCGAAGTAGATTTAGCACTGCCACCGCCAAGCCAGTCGCTACTATCTCAGTGAACAACAAGGAATTCGTAGCTGACGACTACACCAACATAACGCCAAAGATATCAACATATTTGAATAGAAACCTCCACCTAAAGAAGGACAATCCACTATCGATAGTTCGACAAAGAATTGTCAATTATTTCTACTCCTCATTCACTCACGGTGGTAACCCGACCTTCAGTGTCTACGACAACTTGTCTCCGATTGTCACAACAAACCAGAACTTTGATGACCTCCTGATTCCAATTGATCATGTCAGCAGAGCCAAGTCTGACTGCTATTACATCAATCGAAACACGTTATTGAGAGCCCATATGACTGCACATCAGAGTGAGTTGTTAAGAGCTGGCTTGGACAACTTTCTGATTATAGGAGATGTCTACAGACGGGATGAAATTGATTCCACTCATTTCCCAGTTTTCCATCAGGTAATTAATAACCTTTAAATTTTATTTTAGATATTTTATGAAGCCAAATGCATGTAACATAAAATAGCGACAGACTTTTTAGACAGATATTCATTAGAGGTATTTTGTGCAACTAGATAGGCCAGGTAAATAAGAGAAGAGTGGACTGTAGTTTAAGTTGTTATAATAGGTCAAAAGGTGAGTATGTATACAAGTCAAAGCTATCAGATGCGATCGCGACAATGCTTTCGTTCTAAGTGATGAGTTGAGTTGCTGCTGAGCGGCGCGCGACCGCGCCTCCCGCCGCCCGCTGCCCCGCCGTCGTCTATGATGTGCTTGTACATACTCCAGGGCCAGCAGTGGAGTTGAGGTTGATGATGATGATGTGTCTTCTTGATTATGTGTCTAGTAGTGGGCATATCTTGTGAAAAGCCCTTCTGATCGTCCCTGATTGAACTCTGATGTCTGCCACGCGTGCTTCTCCGTCGGGACCAGGGTAAAGCTTGGTGATGCGTCCAAGAGGCCACTGTGCTGCAGGTAGCGCCTCGTCCTTTACGATGACCAGGGAGCCCTCTGTCAGCGCGCCATTCGAGCGTTGCCATCTCGTTCTCTGGTGTAACTGAGAAATATATTCCATGTTAAATCGTCTCCAGAAATGTTGGCGCAGCAATTCGACCCGCTGATGTCTGGGCAGCCGTGCCGGGTCGCAGTCGGACATCTGTGGGTGAGGTAGTGCAGTTAGAGTTCGACCAATTAAAAAGTGAAATGGGGTGAGAGCTGAAAGATCGGACGGATCAGATGAAAGTGGCGTCAATGGCCTAGAATTTAGAATGCCTTCTATTTGAACTAAAAGTGTGTACATTTCTTCGTATGTGAGATGGGCTAAACCTAATACTCTTTTGAGGTGGTATTTAACTGATTTTACTGTGCTCTCCCAAAGTCCTCCAAAGTGGGGGCAATATGGGGGTATGAAATGGAATGAGATGCCTTGCTCTGCGGCGCAACTGTAAATTGATTCACTATGGTTTTTAAGAAAACTCGTTATCACGCGCGCAGCTCCTACCAAGTTCTTCCCATTATCGGAGTATATGTTATTTGGCTTGCCTCTACGAGATATGAATCGGTTTATTGCAGCTATGTATGATTCTGTTGTCATATCTGTGACCAACTCTAGATGCACAGCTTTAACTGTAAAACAAACGAAGATACAAATGTATGATTTGATTAATACACTTCCACGCCCTTTACGATTGTTTATCATAATTGGTCCTGCATAATCTACTCCTACGTCACTGAATACAAAATTTGCGTGCAATCTTTGCTCAGGTAGCTGTCCCATGATTGGTGTCACAGTTCTACCTTGGAACCTTTTGCATGTGACACAGGTTTGTGTAGTTTTCCTAGCCAGATTACGACCAGAGACTGGCCAGTATGACTGACGGATGTGAGCGAGTAATAGTTGTGGGCCGGCATGTAAAAGTGTTAAATGATATGTTTGAAACATGATTTTTGTAATATAGTGATCTGGATGCAACAAAATTGGGAATTTTCTATCATAGTTGTATGGGGAGTTTGCTAACCTTCCGCCCACACGAATAAGGTTGTTTTCACCAATAAATGGATTAAGCGAATTAAGTCTGTGTTGTGCTGGTAATTTTTTACCATTTTTGAGTATTTGATACTCTTCTGGGAACGAATCTAGCTGAATTATTTTTGCTAATTGATACCTTGCTAAGTTTCGTTCATTGCTAGACAAAGGAGTGATTACCTTTGATTGAGTGATTGTGTTTGTTTTACTACGTTTTGTTCTGCAAAGACGTATGAATCGTAGTATGAGTGCGACGATACGTGTAAGTTTGTTAAAATTAGAATAATTGTGTATGAATGACTGAGTTGTGTTTGATTGCGTGTTTGTTTGTGTGAAGTGCGAATGTGACCGGATTTCTGGAAGATCAGATACGCTGAGGTGTGCAGGTTGTTCTGGCCAGCTACTTTTATCATCATTTCTTAGAAATTCCGGTCCTGAAAACCACAAAGAAGAATTAATTAATTGTTGTGCATTAGTGCATTTTGTGATTATGTCTGCTGGGTTTTGTTTTGTAGGTACGTAGTACCATGATTGTGATTGACTATGTGTTAATATGTCCGTTACTTTGTGATTAACAAATGCTTGCAACTTGTGGGTAGGTGAATTTATCCATGATAGAACTATAATTGAATCACTCCAATAATAGCACTTTGGTGTTTCACCTTCGTTACGAAGTGAACTTAAAACTTTATTGCATAAGATTATGCCGGTGTGTGCCGCGCATAACTCAAGTCGGGGGATTGATAGTGTTTTCAATGGGGCTACTCTGCCTTTTGCTATCAACAGCTGAACATTCACACTGCCATCCGAGCTAAAGCTCTTTATATACAGGCAAGAACCATAACAATTTTTCGAAGCATCATTGAACACGTGAATTTCTATGTTGTGCGGTGAACAATGAAATGCGCGGCGAGGAATAGTCAGCTGATTGATAAGTGATAATGACTGGACGAACGTTGCCCATTGTGTTTGCATTGAAACCGGTATTTTACTATCCCATGATATGTTTTGAAGCCACATCTGTTGCATAATTAATTTTGCCTCGAGCACACAAGGGCTTACGAGCCCCAGCGGATCAAAAATGTGCCCTATTGTGGAAAGAATAGAGCGTTTAGTGATTTGTTTTTGTGTTGTGTATTCTGAATGAACTGAATATGATAAGATATCATTGTGAGTATTCCAATAGATACCTAAAGTTTTTGATGGATCGTTTGTGCCTAAATTAATAGTCATGTTGTTTGAATTTGCAAATCCTTGCTTTTCTAAAACGGCTGGACAGTTTGATAGCCATTTTCTAAGTGGAAATTGATACTTCCTGAGCTCGTTGTTGACGCCTTCAGCTATTTTTAATAAACTGAATTCGTCATCTGAGCCCGACAAAAGATCATCACAGTAAAAATCGTGACGTATGACTTCTGAAATTAGATTGTCATAAGTGTTTGTGCTATCGCCCTGGCCACAGTCTAGGGCTACTTGTTTGATGCATCGTGTAGCGAGGAACGGCGCGGATGCCGTCCCGTAGGTGACTGTATTAAGGGTGTATGATTTAAGTGGTTCCGTAGGATTGAAACGCCACAGAATTTGTTGTAAGGGTCTCTGATTTTCCACGACTAATATTTGTCTGAACATTTTTTCAATGTCTGCTGATATGACGAACTTATGCTGACGAAAACGTAGTAGGATTGAAATGAGATCGTCTTGAACAACAGGACCTACTAATTGCAAGTCGTTCAGTGATAATTTATTTGTGGTTTTTGCCGAACCATCAAATACCGACCTGAATTTTGTTGTCGTGCTTGACTCGCGAATTATACCATGATGTGGTAAATAATACGCGGGAGTCAGTGGTGTTGCTGTGTGTGTGTATGTGTTTTGGTTAGGTGTCATATGTCCTAGCTCAATGTACTCAGTAATGAAGTCTGAGTATTGTTGTTTGTAAATGGGATCTGAATTCATGCGATGTTCTAATGAAAGAAATCGTTTCTTAGCTTGATAAAAAGAATCGCCCAGACATTCAGGTGATTTTTTGAATGGAATAGTGACAACAAAACGTCCGTCACTTTGTCTTGTTGTCGTTTGTTGAAAAATAACCTCGCACGCATCTGTTTCGCACGGGTCATTGACCTGAGATGTGGACATGCTGTCTAATTCCCAGAAACGTGATAATTGATCGGGGCTATTGTGAGTGAAAAAACATGCATTGTCTTTTTGACTATTTATATCTGGGGTACAACCTGAAACTAACCAGCCCAATTCAGTTTCCTGTAATGTTGGCTGATGCTTGCCTAGCTGAATTCGACCGTTACCCATTATCTTCCAGAATATGCTTGCACCAAGTAGAAGATCGATTGGTGCCGGCTCACAGAATTGCGGGTCAGCGAGTTTTATGTGTTTAGGTAGGTTAATACCCTCAGTGTGAATGCGTATGCTAGGTATTGAAGGTGAAATTGTATCAAGTACCAAGCATGATGTATTTACTGCGTAGCAGTTGTGTAATGATTTGATTTGTATGTTTGTTCTGTGAGATATATTTGTGTGTTGTTGATTGATGCCTGAAACGGAACCCTGAATTAATTGTAGTGGAAGATTTAGTTTAGTGCAGAGTTCTTTTGTAATGTAGCAGGAGGTACTACCGTTATCTAGTAATGCTCTGGCGATGTGTTGTTCACCGTTACTGCCAATAACACTTACTAGGGCAGTTGATAGTAAGACTGAAGTCTCTTGGGTACTTGTTAGTGTCGTATGGGATGCTCGTGGTTCCATCAAATGCAACATTGTGTTATGTTTCTGCGAGCAGTACTTGCAGGTACCGCCACGACATGACTTGGTTTCGTGTCCTTGATACAAGCAGTTGGAGCATACGTTCAGTTTCGAAACTTTTTCGATTCTTTTCTCCACTGTCATTTGTTTGAAAACAGGACACGAAAACAAATAATGTTGTGATTTGCATATAGGACAACTAGGAAATCGTGATGACGTGCTTGTGGTCATTTGTGTACCCTGCTTTTGTAATTTTGTGTCGACTTTTGAATTGCATTGTTTGCTATCTTCAAGAGTTTGCAATAGATCTGCACGATCTTTGAGGTAGGTTCTTAAATTTTGAAGATGCGGCATGTCGTCAAGTGTATTTTTGAATTCTTCCCAGTATCTTAGCGTCTCCGAGTCCAATTTACTTGCCACGAGATAAATAATTAAAGTATCCCAGTGTTGTGTATTTTCTCCCAAACTTTCAAGGGCTCTGAGGTTTTTGTTTACATTGTCCAACAATTGTCTCAGTGACGCAGAAGATTCTTTGTGAATGTGATTCAAGTTGAATAGTGAGTGAACATGGTTGCCCACCAGCTGACGTTTGTTATTGTAACGGTCAGTAATTAGCTCCCATGCCACTGTGTAATTGTTTGATGACATTTCGAGTGATTTTATGATTTGAGAGGCTTCACCTTGCAAAGATGCACGCAAATAATGAAATTTTTGAATTTTATCAATAATTGTATTGTTGTGTATGAGTGACACGAATGTATCTCTGAATTCAAGCCAATTATGATATTCACCTGAGAATCGTGGAAGGTCGATCGTTGGAAGTTTGATAAAAGGCTTTTTTACACTTGCATCCAGAGTTGTTTGTACAGACCCGTCGACGACGGTGGCAGATTCATTGTCTCGTATCAGCTGCATGGCAAGCGCGAGCTGAGTTTGAAAATCCGATTCAAACTGCTCCCGCTCTTTCATCTGCTCTTCTGAAATGCCGACAATTTCATCGATTAAGGTCTGATTTTCGTCGTAAGCTTGTAGCAACAACTTATAGGTTTCAAGGCGATTTTTAACCTGCAAAAGATCTAATTCTGATAATCCTTTCTGATTGGCTGAGGACAAAGAATCAAGATAATTTTTGAATATAGTGACCTTTGATTTGTGTGTGGCTCGTCTTTTTTTGTAAGTATAGAGAAGTTCTATTGAACTTATCTCTTTCAGAGCGAGGGGTGATCCATCTGGCATGTTTAATGAGAGTTTTTGAATGTAATTATGTAACAGATACTTATTTTTATGAACGATGCAACGGTAGGCGCCGCGCTGAGTAATTTACCAAGCTATGTAGGTAGGTAGGCTGTAGCCTGTAATTTACGTACGCACGCCCGTGCGCCGCAAAGCGAGGCGAAGAAACCTGAAGCGTAAGGGTAATTGGTCTTATTACAACACAATTAATGAAAATATGATATCAGTTTTGTTTGGGAGGGTTTTTAAAGCGATTTATCCCAATTATGTTGAATATTAATGAATGTGAGGTAGAATGCAAAAAAAAATCTGATGCAATGATTTTGCATGAATGTTGATGCGAGGTTGAATGATTTGTATGAAAGACACAGTAATCAACGATATGCTGAAACGAAAATGATATGAAGTTTATGTTTGGGGTCAGAGGAGGTTAAATTGGTCAAACTCACAACTGCTGCTACCAAACCCTTTTTCGTCCGTTATCGTGACTGCTGTCGGAGATGAGATGAAGCTGAAGCTGCTGCTTGATATTTCCGGATGCTAGTCGTGCTGAATGCTGATATCCTCGCTGTTGCGGTGACCGATGTGTGTTGAACGGCTAACTGAATTCCGGGCTCCCTTTGTCTTGACTTAGCTTGCAAAATGGCGCGCGCGTCCTTTTTCCAGGTTTTAACTTGATACCTCTTTGACGTAGCGAAGGACCATAGATAGGCCAGGTAAATAAGAGAAGAGTGGACTGTAGTTTAAGTTGTTATAATAGGTCAAAAGGTGAGTATGTATACAAGTCAAAGCTATCAGATGCGATCGCGACAATGCTTTCGTTCTAAGTGATGAGTTGAGTTGCTGCTGAGCGGCGCGCGACCGCGCCTCCCGCCGCCCGCTGCCCCGCCGTCGTCTATGATGTGCTTGTACAGCAACAGATATTCATTAGAGTTATTTTGTGCAACAGATATTCATTAGAGTTATTTTGTGCAACAGATATTCATTAGAGTTATTTTGTGCAACAGATATTCATTAGAGTTATTTTGTGCAACAGATATTCATTAGAGTTATTTTGTGCAACAGGGGGCTAACCCGTTGCCATGGAGTAATGAAGGTGTCCTCGCAATGTTCACAATTCGAAATGCACATTTGTATCAGTTTGGAACAAATTGATTCCTATGAGGACAAGGGACCAAATATTGTAGTACTTATAATGTTGAAAAAAAAAAAAACTGTTTATTATTTTCAGGTTGATGCTGTTAGGTCACAAAGAAAAGAACAACTGTTTGCAGATAATCCAGACCTAGAAATATTTGAGTCAGGGTTTGACCCAAAAAACCCAAAAGTATGCAACAACTCAATATCTGATCCTATGAAGCAAAGATGCCATACTTTAGAAGCAACAAAACTTATGGAGACTCAATTGAAAAATCATCTAATAGGCTTGGTCAAAGTTTTGTTTGGCAAAAACATAAAACACAGATGGGTCGAAGCATACTTCCCGTTCACACATCCTTCCTGGGAACTCGAAATCTTCTATGAGAATACTTGGTTGGAAGTGTTAGGATGTGGTATAGTCAGAAACGAGATTCTAGTCAATGCTGGGCCCAGCAACACTATTGCATACGCTTTTGGATTGGGACTAGAACGACTTGCCATGGCGTTGTATAAAATACCTGACATCAGACTGATGTGGAGTTCAGATTCTGGGTTCTTAACACAGTTTGAGAAGAAGGAATTAAATGCAAAAATTACCTACAAGGCAGTGTCATTATTTCCGCAGTGTAAGAATGACATGTCATTCTGGCTGCCACAGGATTTGACTATAGATACGTTTTTGAGCAATGACTTCTATGATTTGGTTCGGGACGTTGGTGGCGATATAGTTGAGCAGGTAAATACAGAAAAATTCTCTTAAATTTTTATCTTCAACTTCAGCATTTTGTGTAAGTATATGAAAAAAAATATACTATAGTCTATTCATGATAAAGAATGCAATAAAGTCATCACTGTCCGGCGGCCCAGCCACGCCCCGTGACCAATCAAATCATTTCCAATTATCATGCCAAGTTCACAGTGACCAGTTGAAGGCAAACTTTCGAACACAAAGGTTTTTACACAAATTTAAATTTCACTGCATTCTTATCACGAATATACTGTAGGCCTGAACAAATAAAATCTAGAATCATATTATTGATAGTGGTGGTATTTGTAATTTTTCGATGGTGCTGCACCAAGTGATAATGGCCTCGAACTAAAGAAGCTTCCGTAGCATCTCAGTTTACGCCGGTGTCATATTTTGTTCTAGGTGGTCTATCTGTATTTAATAGTTTATTATTATAGCATCTGTGCCACCGCGCAAGAGCTGTCGGATTTGAGGATGTCAGTTTAGTGCCTTTAGTTCCTTTAGTTTATTCGTTTTGACACCTCCCAAATAACCCTCACTACATACTTACAATCTTAAATATCCCCCCCCCCCCCGTCCGGGGATGGATGGCGGACGAAATCGCAAATAGATCGTAAATAGATTGCAAGCAAATCGTATACGCTACGCTTGCAATCTATTTACGATCTATTTGCGATTCTTTAGGAGCATACCAAATGACGCCATTTCGGGTGTTTTAGATGCGATAGCGATCCAATATAAGTGCGTTTCTCAGAGCAGCATCGGGCCCCTGTTTACCTTCTACTTCTACAAATACCTTCTCCCAATTACAGGTCCAACTGAAAGATAAATTCGTCCACCCGAAGAGCAGCCGACACAGCCTGTGCTACACCGTTGTGTACCGCCACCTGGAGAGGACCCTGACCCAGGAGGAGGTCAACCAGGTGCACAAGGACATCGAGGATGCCGCCGTGAAAGCATTTAATGTGGTTATTAGATAGCTGAATAAATGCTATTGGTGTAGTACCTACTGGACATTTTATTTTGGTACTTGCAGAGTGATTCGCAAGTTTCGGTTGTACGCAAAACCATTTTAATAATCTCAATTACATTTATTACCAGCACTAAATATACAGGTATCATACAGGCACTAAATTATAATGAGGTAGCTCTAAAACTTCACACTGAAATGTGCAATAAACAAGAATTTTACAAACTTCTTGGCAATTTGTTGCACGTTTAATTTAATGAAATCTTGTGATGGTGAGCAATCATTAATAAATCCTTACGTTAAATTATATCACAGACTTTAATTAAACGCTAGCTTTACTATAAATAAGTATAAGTAATAAAGATAGATAGTATATGTAGAATCCACATCGGAAACTACGAACTAAACTAAACTGAAATTACGAACTTATTACCATTCTGTAACTTGACCAGTCTATTTCTCAATCGCTCTTTTCTATCGATTTTCGTTCGTTATATTCAATTCGCTCGTATGATATGACTTGAGCAACGAGTGGTTCTGACCAATAATCGTTACAGAGCGACTTGAGCAACAAGTGGTTCCGACCAATAATCGTTGCAGAGCGACTTGAGCAACGAGTGGTACTGACCAATAATCGTTGCAGAGCGACTTGAGCAACGAGTGGTTCTGACCAATAATCGTTGCAGAGCCACTTGAGCAACGAGTGGTTCTGACCAATAATCGTTGAAGAGCGAATTGAATATTACGAACGAAAATCGGTAGGAAAGAGCGCTTGTTTGCAAAACAGCGATTGAGAAATAGAGCTCCAGGTCGTTACTACCATACACTATTACTAATATTATGTTACTACCTACCTACCTACTAAATATAGTCAGGACATTAGTTGGGCATTTCACTCATATTTCATTTGTTTACATTATTTTAAATATCTACTTGTCTTTTCCTATAGAAGACAAATAAATAACGTAGAAATAATATTGTAGTCCAAAACTCCAAACTTTTTACATAAAACTTATAAGAACACGCTATTAAGCGCCAAGAATAAAATCATCCTCACCAGAATCATCACTGGGTTGATGCAAATCCAAATATTCCGTTGGTATGCACACTGTCACCATTTTCTCTGTCTTCTTTTCTTCTTGTCGCTTCCTCCGCGTGACTTTCTTAGCAAGAGGTTCATCATCGGAATCAACATCATTGTCTGAGGATGATTCTTGACGTTGCGCTTGCGCTTGAGCCAGCAAGACGGAGAATCTCTGTTCGAGGCAAGCCGGTTTCATGCAAAGATATCCCTTGTTGCTGGCACAAGCACAAACTCTAGAATCGTCTACTCCTTCATCGGAGCTGCTGTCTACTAAATACTCTTCCTCCATAGGATTATCTGAGTCTAAGTAGATCTTAGCCTCGATTTTCTCGCTTCTTCGCCGCTTTCGTTCCGGCTCAACCGGCAAGTCCGGTCTTAGCAGTAATTTCGAATTTTTGACATTTCGTATAATAACAGGCGGATTTGACTTCGCACAATAGTTTTCTCCTGTTATTCCGTAAAAAGTTCCGTCTATTTCTAGTCTTGGATAATCGGACTCAGCGAGTTCTTTGGGAATATCATCAAAAGTTTGTTTTCTTTTTCTTATTTGTGGTGCAGGCTCATAGTTAGTAATTTTATACCCCAGTGTACGTCTCTTATACGTGCGCCTCGTTGTTGCTGCACTTACTGAAGTGATCGGGAGTGTCGCTAGCCCTGCACCAGGGTCCTCGACTGATGTGTCGGTTAGATCTATTACTGATTGAGGTTTATGCGATTCTGTGTTTTTTCCTACAAACATCTTTTGAATAGACATTCTTATAAGTGTAGATTTTTTAGTGGCTATATTGTATTTTAAGAATTTTGCCTTCTGATCATAGGCGTATCGGAGGACATCCATTGAAGTGACAGGAGACAATATCTCGGTATCATTATCAATATGTTCTGCGATGGGTTCAACAGGTGCTTGGAAGTCTTCTGACGATATGCCGGACATCGCCATCAGGTCTGATAAAATATTGTTAACATCACCATTTCCCTCGACATTTTCTTTGACAGCACCGTTTGCTTCTGTAATATTTTCTGATTTATCTATAACAGTTGGTCCTGTTTCTGTCTCGACATCCGCTGTAGTTAGATCAATTAATTTGTCTTCAGAATTATTTCCTATTGCAGGAGTATTTTCACTTTCCTTCTTTCTTGAATTTTCAGACTCATCGAGTTCGGTAATTTGATGTGTAGCTTCAGAACTGTCACCCGATTGATTGATACTTTTGCTTGCATCAGTATTTACTTCAGTCTCTTTTATCGGAGCTGCGTCTGCAGCTTCATCCTGAATTCCAACATCACAATCCTCTGCAACTTTAATCGTTTCTTTTTCTCCGTCTATATGTTTATCCAAATTAGTAGTTGGATTAATTTCAGAAATTTTAGACTGATCTGTATTTTCCTTTTCCTTTGTATGCAAATCTATTTCATGATCTGTTGTCGGAGTTACTGATGAATCGATAACGTTAGTGCTATCACTATTTCTAATTGAGCTATTTGTTTCATCAAATACGGCGCGGTCCCTGTGTGTGACTTCATCATCAGACAGTACTACTGTATTTTCGCACGGAACCAATGGTGGTAGCCCGATCGAAAGAACTGAACTTTGCAGTTGTTGCTGTACCGATGCTATAGCGCTGTATATATCATTCAGTTGATCAGCGTCGAGTAGCAGACCCGGCTGCAAGTTGCAAACGAGGTTTCCATTCTCTGCCACCGTTATCTCGACGCCTGGAGGCAGGGCAGTTAAGTCGGTAAGTGCAACGGCAGGAGCGGGTTTAGGCGCGAGCTTAGGCGCGGGCTTAAACGCGGGATTTAGCAATTCTGGTGGAATTTTCGCTGTGGTCAAAAGCACGCACCCCTCCCCAACATCAACTGGACAGTGTCTAAACATTTTGGGTGAACATTTGATAACGTACTTGGTCTTCCAGACTTTTCTCGGGCCCTTCTTTTCAGTGTCAGCTATGCTCGTATTAGTTCGCATTTGTTCTTCGGAGTAGATTTGAGATAGAGTCTGCGGAAGGATCAGCTGGGATGGTTGCGGCCGTGGAGACGCAGGATTGTTCTCGTCATCCGATAGCACGATCAGTTCCGAAGCATTCGATGTATTCAGTGATGTTACCTCTTCGGACACAATCGAAGCTTCTGGAGCACCTTCACTTGTGATATTTGTGGAGTCAGTTGTATTGTTGACAGGGATATAGTTTGTTAGATCTATTGAGGCACCGTGGATTGTTGAATCGACTATAGCAGTTTGGGTTGATAGGTCGACTGAGGCGATATTTGTTAAATTTGTTGAACCGTCAATATTAGTGGGTCCGACTAGATTACTATCGATCTCAATTTCGACTTCGGCGGCGGGAATATCTCGTATTGCATCAAAATTATCGGTATTTGTATTATCAGCACTTTGATCAGTTGCACTTTCTGTTGTAATATCAATTGTAGGAACAGCATCTTGTGTACTCACACTCTGAAGGTTGCCAATCGGTCGACTAGTGAATTTGTGAGTGAAATCGCCAGCATTTCTGAAAACGTTGCTAGCTGCGACCACTCTGACGGCTGGCTTAGGAATTTTAGGCTCAGGCTTAAGTTTTAGAGTTTGCCGTATTTTTTGGACAGCGCTCATAATTTCAGAATTATCTTCTACGGAGACTGAATCAGGACCATTGTCTTTATTTGGTTTGTCGTTATTTTCTGGAATATCGCCTTTGTCTGGTTGGTCGGTTCTGTCATATTGCTCGCCCTCGTCGCTATGATTGCCTTTGGCAAATTCATCATCGTCCTTATCGAGAATTACGTACGAGTATTTATCAACGTCTTCGTTAAATTCTTTACAACAACAGGTGCAGGGGAGATGGTCACCATTGATAAAGCAATCGTGCATGTACTCCCTGCCAGTCGAAATTCTCTTACGAGCCCAGCAACAGTACGTTTTCCGAACTGGTCGACCTCGACCTTTGTGTTTAGGTCGATCTTTAGGCTTCTTTTCGGTTTCGGAACTCAGTTCTTTTCGCAACTTCTCCGTGGCTTGTTTGTCATAGGGTGCCATAAATATTTCTTCATTCCCACCCAGGAATTTTAACATTTTGAAGAGTGTATCATTCGTTATGGTGCCAAAAGTGTCAGTTTGTTGGGCCTCCCGTTGCCATGTCTGAGGTCGAATTTCTCTTGAATACCAAGGGATGGGCTGAGTTCTTTGAGTTTTTTTCTTAGCTTTGTTGGTTATTTGAGCTTTGCTCCTTACTTCTCTGGTACGTTCGACGGTGTCGATAGTTCTCTCAGGTATAGTAGTATTATTTAAGGTTAGATATTGGTTTAATAGTGGTTCGTAAATAGCCTGTGCAGCAGATAAATTTATGTCAGCAACAACATTTGGCTGGGTTAGTTGTTCAATAGCTGCAGTTAGTTCAGGATGTGGTTTTATTTCTACTTCAACAGCTTGCTCTTTTTCTATGCTAGCCAGAGCAATAGCTTCGTTTTCATTCCCTAAGTTTTGCTGCACACTACTATCATTTACTTCGTAAAATTTAGGTAAATCTACTTTAGATGTTGTTTCACGATATTCAATCACGTGTACATATTTGTTAACATCCCTTATATTATCTTGTGCATCTGTTACATTTGCTTTGAGAACTATTTCGGGTTTAATATCTTCCTTACTTTGCAGTATCGGGGAAACTTCTGCTGTTTGCAAATGTTGGTTGATGCGTCGAATTTTTGTGATATCTGGCAAACTGATAACTTTGTTCTTTCGTTCGGCAAGCAGCGCATCTTCATCAGATATTCCCGCGTTTGTTGAATAACAGTTTGATACAGCATCCTCTGTAGGTTTTGAGGGCGCTGTTGCGTCAACGAGACTCTGTGCAAGCACTGCGGATGGCACTACTACAACCGAAACATTATTAGTGTTTCGTTCTTGACTTGTAACAATATCTGATAATGGGTTGGGTTTCAAATATACTGTGTTATTCATGAGTTTTGCTTCAAAAGACTTGTCCAGATCGATGGTCACAGGCTTTATAATTTTGAGGTATTGCCGATTGCTTTCTAAAACAAAGAAGCCGACTGGTAGACGTTTCAATTTTGTGTTAAAGTCTGGGTTTTTGCACAACTGTATCGGATTGTAGTTTAATAATTTTGGTTTTTGGAACAATGTACTGGATGAATCGACCGTTTCAATATCTTCATCATCAGATGAGTTGTGCTCGTCTTCGCTCGCTATGGACGGTTCCAACTTAATTAGGTCATCACTTGGTAATTGATCTTCTTTGATCAAAGGAACGACATCGGATTCGCCCACATGTAGAATTGCAGGCTTTGGATGGATGGATTTGGAACTAACAGGTTTGCTCTCAACTAAGATCTGAGCTATCGTCAATTCTGTTTTGACAGACTCGTAGTTTTCGTTTTCTTTGTTGAATAGTATCATGTCGTCAAGTCTGGTGGTGTAGACTACTGGCTGCATAATGAGTTTGAGATCAAACTTGGGCATGGTATCCTCTAAAGATTGATCTTCTTCAGTCTTCAAATCATCTTCACTCTCGCCAATAGTGTTCTGTGATGTTTCAGTTTGTTGTTTTACACCTGTAACAGAAAATGTAGATTTCATTTAAGTAAAGTTATATTACCTATTATGAATAAATAAATTACCGGACATAGACGTCATTTATTTATAGACGCCTTTTCATTTATTTATATTAACTTACCATCAACCACTTCATCTTTACAGTAATTATCATCGTCATATTCGTCGTCAAACTCTATCCCATCATCGATAACCTCAAAACTAGTCGGCAACTCTCCAATCACACTAGATTCTCCCATTTTCGTATCTTCGTCTTCAACTTCAGCTAATTGCTTATTTTCGGGTTTATCGTCATCTAAATTTGTATAAAAAAATATGTCATCATCATTATCGTCGTCTAAGTCATTGTCATATTTTTTCTTAGCATCCATTCGGTCTTCGGTATTTAACATCGGATTTAATATCCCCTTTCCATGGTCTATTTTTTGTGTTATGTCATTTTCTACTATTTTTATTAGATCATCTTTCATACTAAGATCTATCTCTTGATTTCGATCACAAGCCACATCCCCTGTGATGATAATATTTTTCGGTGATGCGTTCATTGAGGGGTCAGCATCAATTTCTTTTGTTAGCAGCTTATCTGATGGAGGGTCAATATCCTGTGTAGGTACATGAGTCGCAGCAAGTATTTTAACATTGGACAGACCGTCCTCTTCTTTCTCTGTTCTTTGATCTATGACATCAATTAAATCATCTAAACAATCTACAGGTTCATCTTTTATTGTTATTCCTAGATGTTCTTGTATATTTGTGATGTTATTTGCTTTATCTAGTGTTGTTTCTGGATTGTGCTGTGGATCGTGTGACTGTGGGCTATTTAAGTCGTTATCATCTTTGAGTTTCTCTTCAACATTGTCAGCAACATCCTCGAAGCTATTTTCTTCGTCCGAATCGAGAGTTACAGTATCTATGTTTGGTTCAATCACAACCAGATCAGGCTCGTTTTCTGAAAACAATGTACATTGCTAGTAAGTGCAGGAATATTAACCTCCTTATCCTACAGAGAACAATGGGTAATTTTCTATGGGCCTCGTACCCACCCCTGTAGCAACTAGTGACCTATACCATTAGAAAGGTCTTTCAAAATACATAGTTTTATTGTATCACGCACGGTAACTTCGCAACTTCGAGAGAAAAAATATGATCAAATGAAATGTGATCAAATATCCATATAAATAAAGCAGGCATGGGCAACCGATCAATCGCGATCGAGTCGATAGCGGCAAGGGAGAATAACCGGCCAAGTGCGAGTCGGACTCGCGCACGAAGGGTTCCGTACCATTATCTATAAAATAACTTTTGTTGTATGGGAGCCCCCTTAATTTTAATTTCATTATTTTTGAAGTAAAACTTCTTGGGGCACGGGGGTAAAATTTATTTAACCTCTCAACTGTGGGTTATTCATATATTTGCTTTTCAATTGATACTAGCCGGGTGCTATCACGAGTGGCTAAGAAATGTAACGGAAATTGGAATCGGTGACGTCAGGGTCGGCTGAAGACTATTAAAACCGCAACTATTTTCAATACGGTTTTTAACTAATCAGATAAGATAATAATACATTCGTACAATAAAGAATGTTAATTAGTGAGAGAAAAACCTGATGAAACGTTAACAAATAAAAATTATTTTAAGCATTCTTCCACGAGTTCTTGATTTCCGGTATGGCCAAGATGGCGCCGCCGCCGCCGCCGCTGGCTGGGATAAACAAAACCAGTGACGTGACCAAAAACTACTTCGTTCAACCTCTTTGTTGGAACCGGAACTTATGTTTGACAGCTGTGCGATGCGATCCATACAGTTTGTAAGAAAAGAGTTTCATCAATGTCACACGGGTCGATATGGATTTCTAAAACAAGCAAAGCAATGCATACATTTGAGCGAGACGGCTTAAAGACGTGACGTCAGATGGTATATAATCTGAGCGAGATGCAAATAGTAGTGACACTATTGAATGAGTTAAGTATATCACCACGAGCGCGACAAATTGTAGATAAGGAATGGTGGGAAATAAATGACATGACGTATTAAAAGTAAGTACAAGTATAAAATAATTTCAAATAATCGGACGTCTGAAACTTAAAAGTAACTTGAAGCAGAGATTGGATCTCAAAATTGGAAATTTAAATCTCTTTTAGTATAGGTAGGTATAGGTGTATAGTATAGGTACCACTTAATGATCTAGCTACAGAAGTTTTACTTCTAACACGTGTACGGTGCTACACGCGTATCTTTTTTTTTTTAAGTAAATAATATATTCAATATATGTATTGTGAACATTTTAAGCGTCTACCTGCTACCATTATCAATATCGAGCAAAACTGAGCAAAAAATCACGTTTGTTGTACGGGAGCCCCCCTTAATATTAAATGTCTTTTGTTTTTAGTATTTTTTGTTATAGCGGCAACAGAAATACATCATTTGTGAAAATTTCAACTGTCTAGCTACCACGGTTCATGAGATACAGCCTGGTGACAGATGGACGGACGGACAGCAAAGTCTCAGTAATAGGGTCCCGTTTGGCACCCTTCGGGTACGGAACCCTAAGAACTACTATTGCACAGCATACTCAGAAGAAACAGAAAATATAATCGAATTTTTGTATTCCCGGTAACCCAGGAATTTCATTCTTTACTGGTAGGTACTCAATAGTATTCGATTTGATTGGCATTTTTATTCTGGGGCGGCTAACGTAATGCGGAATGAAAGATCTGATCTGTGTAAGTGGGGCTCCGCTATAAACGTCACTCGTCAGCCAAAAGATCGTTGGAACGCTGTAACGTTTGTAGATCCCATCGGCGCCGGCGCATGAGTGGTTGTGACCAATGACAACCTTGATTGACAGTTGGTATGAGCACAGATACTATAATATTATACTAATACAGATAGACCACCTAGAACAAAATATGACACCGGTGTAAACTGAGATGCTACGGAAGCTTCTTTAGTTCGAAGCCATGATCGCTCGGTGCAGCACCATCGAAAAATTGCAAATACCACGAGATGGCGCTAAGACATATAGAATTTCTTCTAAGATTAGCGCCATCTAGATTTATGTTAACTGAACCAAATCTTACTCCTCACATTCATTTCCATTTCATTCGTTTATTTGCTATTTCACAGCATATGGAAATAAATAATACAATCAAATACATAAAATGCCAATTACGAAATAGGGCGATCAATAAAAATAAAATAGGGTAAAGTAAAACTAAGAATATTAAATAATAATAACCGGCCAAGTGCGAGTCGGACTCGCGCACGAAGGGTTCCGTACCATTATCTATAAAAAACGGCAAAAAAAATTGTATGGGAGCCCCCCCTAAATATTAATTTAATTTTAATTTAATTATTTATTTTTGAAGTAAATAATATACTCAATATATTGTGAACATGTGTTTTAAGCGTCTATCTGCTACCATTATCAATATCGAGCAAAAATGAGCAAAAAAAATCACGTTTGTTGTATGGGAGCCCCCCTTAATATTAAATTTCTTTTCATTTTTAGTATTTTTTGTTATAGCGGCAACAGAAATACATCATCTGTGAAAATTTCAACTGTCTAGCTACCACGGTTCATGAGATACAGCCTGGTGACAGACAGACAGACGGACGGACGGACGGACAGCGAAGTCTCAGTAATAGGGTCCCGTTTGGCACCCTTCGGGTAGGGAACCCTAAAAAAATGAGGGAAAATGGCAACATTTATGTGGCGGGCGGGTGCCGGCTAGCGGGCGGCACGCACCGCACGATGGCGCGCCGGCAGTCCCCGCTGGTCCGGGCGCGGGACAGCCTTAACGCTCTTTTGGTGGCCGCACCACTGAATGATCTGTTTGGTGATGCATGGAGGGATATTGTGCGAGAGTGTGGCAGGTACTGCGAGAATGATGCTTAACTGTGCTGTCCTCTCTTTATTAGAATTATTCGTAATTTGAAATCGAAATTTAATTATCTACTATGGTATCTATTTATAATTAATTTGCTGATCTGTATTTGTACTATTAATTTATTGTAATGTGATTTAAAATAATGTTTGTGTCGATTTGGTTCGCTGTTATGGCACAAATAATACCTGTGATAATAAATAAATAAATAAATAAATAAATAAATAAAATGTGGGGTGAGTGAGTGTTCCTGCTTAGCCCTACGACCAAGGTGGTATGAGCTAGAATGCGTTTTGGATTAGAATGCTCCTCAAGGGTGGCGTGACGCCGACACGCTGACGGTAGCGTGCGAGTCGTTCTATGGCACTGCCAGTATTAGAATGCTCCTCAAGGGTGGCGTGACGCCGACACGCTGACGGTAGCGTGCGAGTCGTTCTATGGCACTGCCAGTATTAGAATGCTCCTCAAGGGTGGCGTGACGCCGACACGCTGACGGTAGCGTGCGAGTCGTTCTATGGCACTGCCAGTATTAGAATGCTCCTCAAGGGTGGCGTGACGCCGACACGCTGACGGTAGCGTGCGAGTCGTTCTATGGCACTGCCAGTATTAGAATGCTCCTCAAGGGTGGCGTGACGCCGACACGCTGACGGTAGCGTGCGAGTCGTTCTATGGCACTGCCAGTATTAGAATGCTCCTCAAGGGTGGCGTGACGCCGACACGCTGACGGTAGCGTGCGAGTCGTTCTATGGCACTGCCAGTATTAGAATGCTCCTCAAGGGTGGCATGACGCCGACACGCTGACGGTAGCGTGCGAGTCGTTCTATGGCACTGCCAGTATTAGAATGCTCCTCAAGGGTGGCGTGACGCCGACACGCTGACGGTAGCGTGCGAGTCGTTCTATGGCACTGCCAGTATTAGAATGCTCCTCAAGGGTGGCGTGACGCCGACACGCTGACGGTAGCGTGCGAGTCGTTCTATGGCACTGCCAGTATTAGAATGCTCCTCAAGGGTGGCGTGACGCCGACACGCTGACGGTAGCGTGCGAGTCGTTCTATGGCACTGCCAGTATTAGAATACTCCTCAAGGGTGGCGTGACGCCGACACGCTGACGGTAGCGTGCGAGTCGTTCTATGTGACGCCGACACGCTGACGGTAGCGTGCGAGTCGTTCTATGGCACTGCCAGTATCTCAAGGGTGGCGTGACGCCGACACGCTGACGGTAGCGTGCAAGTCGTTCTATGGCACTGCCAGTATCTCAAGGGTGGCGTGACGCCGACACGCTGACGGTAGCGTGCGAGTCGTTCTATGGCACTGCCAGTATCTCAAGGGTGGCGTGACGCCGACACGCTGACGGTAGCGTGCGAGTCGTTCTATGGCACTGCCAGTATCTCAAGGGTGGCGTGACGCCGACACGCTGACGGTAGCGTGCGAGTCGTTCTATGGCACTGCCAGTATTTCTACTGGTAATACCATAGAACGACAAACTGTCAAATTTCGCATTCTTATCCAGGACGCAGTCTAACAGAGAGGCGTTCCTTTTCTGGGATATTGGGACCAATTTGGGAGGAAAACGCAATAAACTAAACAGGCAACTAAGTTGTTTATATCAGCTAAAATTTGACGACGTTTAGTTAGAGGGTTTAGTTGCCTTTTTAGTTAAGTGCGTTTTCCTCCCAAATTGGTCCCATTGTCCAGAATTTGAGGAACATTTGATGCCCATTTGTGTGCTTGAAATTCCCCCTTTGCAATTTGCTCTTTTGCTGTAATGAGTTTGTTAACATAATTAGCATGCAGTCTCCAAAAATCTTCAGCCTTCGCTGTTTCTGGTTCCCACGACAACGACATGGGTATCCTAGTGTGGCGCCAGAAGCAATGTGTGTGTTTGTTTTATGTTTTAAAATCTTTTAGCGAGTCCCCTTTGACATAGTGTTTACCGAATGTGCGGCAGGTGGAAACGAGTGTAAGCATAGGAACGGAAAGACTAGACCTCGTTGAAGAAACAATTTTCCTTGGAATCACTATAGACTCGAAACTTCAATGGGGTCCTCATGTAACTAGTCTCTCACGAAGACTTAGCTCAGCTGCTTATGCGGTCAGGCAAATCAGACACATCACAGATGTAGGAACTGCCAGATTGGTTTACTTTAGTTATTTCCATAGTATTATTTATGTCTTACGGAATACTGCTTTGGGGGAGAGCGGCAGATATAAACACAATATTTGTCTTACAAAAAAGGGCCATTCGGGCTATCTATCAACTAGATGCTAGGCAATCACTAAGGGACAAATTCAAAAATATCAATATACTTACTGTTACCTGTCAATACATTTATGAAAATATCATGTATACCAGAAAAAACATTTATTTAAGACTTTAGGTCATAATCATAGTATTAGCACTAGAAATAGAAATAAGATTGCTATGCCCGCGTTCAGACACAGTAAGGTTGCTCACTCTTTTATGGGAGTATGTGTTAGTTTTTATAATAAAATACCTAATGAAGCAACGAACCATGGTAAGAAAGGAGGTTCAAAAACTATGTCAAAAACGGCCTATTGAAGAAGTCTTATTACAGTGTAAAAGAATATTTAGTTGACAAAACTGCATGGTCTTTACCATCTCAGCGCACAGAAATCCAAAGAGGGGCGATGGACTGAGTCAGTACGTCTCTCCTCGGTGTATTTCCTTAGACTTAAGTAGAAATACATAACATTGTATTTTTAAGGCTCTGATATTTTAAAAGAGCTACGGGGGAGGTTTCTTGCCCTTCTTTGCTCCATCCCTAAGCCCGCAACTTCCGAACGGGCGGTAGTATACAAAAATATTAATATTATGTTGACGTTGACTAAGTAATATGTATGATTTTATGGTCAATATTTTTTTCGAATTGAATTGAATTGAGTGACGTACCACTGGCTCGGGGTCGGTTCGCCAAGCTCTCGCGGCGGTGGAGTCTCGCGAACTCCTCCTGCGGAACGACGCGCCTCAGCTCCACCATCTCTTTCCACGAGTGGAACGGCTGAGTGATGATGTCGTAGAAACTGCAACACGGTAATATAACGATTAGTCATTATCATCAACGGGTAGGCGACATTACGCATATTGCGGGAAAACCTGGATTCGATTTGCACAGGACAGGTTGGCTTGACCACAGGGTGCTCATCCCATACAAATTAGAATTAGTAACCCTTCGTAAAAAAGAGATGGCGTGAGGAGTAAGAGTTGTACTTTAAACGCCATGGTTTCAGTTAACGTACTTCTAGGTGGCGCTAATCTTAGATTAAATCTTATACAGGTGTCTCATTTAAATCGGTCAGTATGGGAAAGTCTGAAACTATAAGACATACGAAGATCTGTTCTTAGGAACCATGTCATCTATTTTAATAAGAAGAAAAACTGCATTCATACATTTAAAAAAAAAAACCTGTACTCAGCTCAGGAATCGAACCCAGTATCGCTAGTGCGAGAATCGCCCCGCAGGCAGCCAGATGATGATGATGAAGAAGGGTCTGTTCACCTGTTAGCAATGTTCAGCTGCAGTCGACTCGGCCGCTGCGGCTTATTCCGCTTGATGTTGGCCATGATGCCCCGGAAGCTGAACCAGAACTTGTAGAAGACATCTCGAGTCGACTGCTGCATCTGATGCCAGCGCAGTTGGAGCAGCATCGGCGATATCTGGCGGCCGCTGGAAACAGTAAAAGATAAAACTTAGTAAGATAGTAGTCCGATGGTACCGTAGTATACCCATATATTATTATAATGACGAAGTTAAATTAGAGCTCCGATGTTACCGCTTTTTGGTAGAGTGATGGGGTCAAGAATGATTTAGTTCATTCTATTTTAATGTCTCAATATGGAATGATATTGATAGAAATTATAAGAGAGCTAGTAGTGCTAGTGCATTATTTATTTATTTATTTATTTAATATATAATATTATAGCTTGTTCAAACTGAAATGACGCGCCCCACTACTTTATTTGCGAATAAAAACTCACAAAAAGTGGGAAAAAGTTGCTTCTGCCACCTCAAAGGAAAAAGCGTAACTTTTTCAATGTCATATTAAATTGTGACAAATATTTATTACAAATCCTGATTGTAAAGCATTACGCTATTCATTTTCATTCTATTTAGAATGAATGAGAACATCCATCACTATCAAACTGAAGGGCAACATTATTTCAAGAAGTGACGTTTGATGTTGTCAGTTTACTTCGTCTTTATAGTGATAAGGATATAGATATACCTACAGTTAGTAACTAAGTTATAAGTCTGATGGTCCGACGATTGTATCGAGTCGAGCGGATATCGCTGACTCGCTGATGAGGTTGGGGAATGGAGACATAGAGGGCGCTATAGAGATAAAGCCTATGCCCGGCAGTGGGTCGATGTAGGGAATGGGGTCCCCATGCAAGAGACCATGTACGTGTTTACAAATAAATGTATAAATATGAATATGACGATTTTCTTGTATATACGATGGTGCGCGCGGAGCCCTTTGTGAGGGAGGACCGTCCAACTAACTGTTTATCGATTGGCTGCTTATACAATCTATTCCTCCGAGGTTGGCTTGGCTGGTATTTTCTCTCGCCGATCAAGGTGCGGCGGCGGTGTGTGTGATGGCTGGTCGCGAATTTTCAGCCGATGAAACGAGAAATGAGGAATTATTCACAAACTAATTGTGAGTAGGAATCGGCTTAAAACGAAAAAACTTATATTCTCTGTAATTATAATAGTCTACCAACAGAAACATAATTGAAAAAAAAAGTAAACTTAAAAAAAAACCGACTTCCACAAAACCTATTTGACCCCCCCCCCCCCCCTTGGAGAATTAATTTTGCCAAATCCCATCTCAGTGCTACCCCACGCTGAAGGAACCTCTGTACAAAGTTTCATGGCTCTAGGTCCACCGGTTTAGGCTATGCGTTGCCTGCCCGTCAGCCACGCATTGTATTTGTACCTAGTATTGAGCAGTTCTGGTGGCCATGTGTGGTTTTCATCATCAGTTCCGCATCACAATATTAAGCTTAACGTGAGTAAATGCACGAGTTATTACTAAAAACACAAAAATCACTATAGGTCTGCCTATAATATTTGAAGAGTTCCCTCGGTTTCTCCAGGATCCCATCATCAGATCCTGACCTGGTGTCAATGGGACCAATGGGAAGGTAAACCGTTTCAAACAAAAAATAATTTTCCAAATCGGTCCATCCGTCTAGGCGGTATCGGGGCACATAGATACATAAAAAAAAACATCCGGACGAATTGTAAACCTCCTCCTTTGGGAAGTCGGTCAATAAAGTAAACCGGACTTACTTGAGGTTATACTGCAGTGTAAGATCCCGCCATTGCGCCGCCAGTATCCCGACAGGACACGAGTCCACCTTGAACTCCCGCGCCAGAGCCAGCAGGTCCTGGAGGCAGCTCGGCTGGGCCGCCTTCCGACCTTCCTGGAGACCGTGGACATAAACATTTACGTACAGGCACATACACTGCTACTCGCCCCACACTAGGATACCCTGTGTCGTGGGCACCAGAAACAGCGATATCACAAACATGTAAACATCCAAGACCAGGGGGATTATTTTTCTTGTATTTTTTGTACCTAGCCGGGAATCGAACCTGGGACCTCTCGCATGGTAGGCAGAACCACAACTGCTGCGCCACAGAGGTTGTCAAGAGACCAGGGCCCCCCACTTTAGAAACGGATGGCACGCCAGTTGCTATAGCGAGGACGCAGAAACCAGCTTTGTATAAAGTCGGCGCGGCAAGTTTCGGTGTCGTCGCCAAGCCCAAAACGGGTTTCTGCGCCCTCGCAACTAGCATGCTATCCGTTTGTAGAATTGGGGCTTTGAGGACCATCATCATTCTCCATTCAATAATCCGCTGGAACGTTTACTACTCAGGGAACAGCTAGCGGATTATGACGAGTAATGTCTAAACGAAACGAACATTGCGTCACGATTTCCTTACTGGGTGGCAGTGGCACAGTTGTACAGCCGAGTTCATTAATATATGATCAATGCCAAGGCATCAAATATACATGGAAGGTAACATAAATATCTGAGCAGCTTCATCAATAAAACATTGATGAATCTGCTCAGATATTTATGTACATGTACATATTTGATGCTCGACTGTACGTACCTGTCAAGGATATGGACAAAAATTAGCCTTAATAGATACTACACAGTTAACATAGATTTCTTCATACACCAGCATCAGCCAGTCGGTGTGCGTCATGCGCGCTATCTAGTCATCTAAATACTAACCACAGTGATAACATCGATCTCTTCATACACCAGCACTAGGTCGAACATCAGCCAGTCGGTGTGCGTCATGTGCGCTATCTAGTCATCTAAATACTAACCACAGTGATAACATCAATCTCTTCATACACCAGCACTAGGTCGAACATAAGCCAGTCTGTGTGCGTCATGCGCGCTATCTAGTCATCTAAATACTACAGTGATAACATCAATCTCTTCATACACCAGCACTAGGTCGAACATCAGCCAGTCTGTGTGCGTCATGCGCGCTGTCTAGTCATCTAAATACTAACCACAGTGATAACATCAATCTCTTCATACACCAGCACTAGGTCGAACATAAGCCAGTCTGTGTGCGTCATGCGCGCTATCTAGTCATCTAAATACTACAGTGACAACATCAATCTCTTCATACACCAGCACTAGGTGAACATCAGCCAGTCGGTGTGCGTCATGTGCGCTATCTAGTCATCTAAATACTACAGTGATAACATCAATCTCTTCATACACCAGCACTAGGTCGAACATCAGCCAGTCTGTGTGCGTCATGCGCGCTGTCTAGTCATCTAAATACTAACCACAGTGATAACATCAATCTCTTCATACTCCAGCACTAGGTCGAACATAAGCCAGTCTGTGTGCGTCATGCGCGCTATCTAGTCATCTAAATACTACAGTGACAACATCAATCTCTTCATACACCAGCACTAGGTGAACATCAGCCAGTCGGTGTGCGTCATGTGCGCTATCTAGTCATCTAAATACTACAGTGATAACATCAATCTCTTCATACACCAGCACTAGGTCGAACATCAGCCAGTCTGTGTGCGTCATGCGCGCTGTCTAGTCATCTAAATACTAACCACAGTGATAACATCAATCTCTTCATACACCAGCACTAGGTCGAACATAAGCCAGTCTGTGTGCGTCATGCGCGCTATCTAGTCATCTAAATACTACTTTTTTTTTTTTTTTTTTATTCAGGTAACAAACAGTCACTTACAAAACATGGTTGATTGGATAATTTACTTAAAGACCTGGAGTACCATTAATCAATACAATTAAAGTGTTGTGAAAATATTCGAGCATGTTTGTATTTAAATTACCTACTTACTTAAAAAGAATTTCTTTTATTTGTCGTACTACAGTGACAACATCAATCTCTTCATACACCAGCACTAGGTGAACATCAGCCAGTCTGTGTGCGTCATGCGCGCTATCTAGTCATCTAAATACTAACCACAGTGATAACATCAATCTCTTCATACACCAGCACTAGGTCGAACATCAGCCAGTCTGTGTGCGTCATGCGCGCTATCTAGTCATCTAAATACTACAGTGACAACATCAATCTCTTCATACACCAGCACTAGGTGAACATCAGCCAGTCTGTGTGCGTCATGCGCGCTATCTAGTCATCTAAATACTAACCACAGTGATAACATCAATCTCTTCATACACCAGTACTAGGTCGAACATCAGCCAGTCTGTGTGCGTCATGCGCGCTATCTAGTCATCTAAATACTACAGTGACAACATCAATCTCTTCATACACCAGCACTAGGTGAACATCAGCCAGTCTGTGTGCGTCATGCGCGCTATCTAGTCATCTAAGTACTAACCACAGTGATAACATCAATCTCTTCATACACCAGCACTAGGTCGAACATCAGCCAGTCAGTGTGCGTCATGCGCGCTATCTTGCCGATGCGCGCGATGTAGTCGTCATTGGCCAGTAGCCTGTTCAGCTTCTTTAGTGTCAGGGCTCGCATGCGTTTCCTGTACGAAAGAATATAACATAAGATGTAATTTATGAAACGTACACATACATACATACTTATACTGGTGTTGTGAATTATTATTGAGTTTCGCGTTCTGTACTATCGTTCCAGCTAGTGGCGCTAAGCATAGAGTAACTTATATGCGCTAAGTACTGATTCCTTTCCTAGGAACGAACCTTTGTAGGACGAGTCGTGTCGTTGATGGTGAAAAGTTTGTACATAACATATTATTATTATGCGAATAGCAAACTACACCATTCACAAAATAAAAGGCCCGTTTTGACAGTTCACATGGTTCACTCCCATGAAGTTTTAACCCCTAATGCGTAGGTAATAAAAGCCAACTGTTGCGTACAAGCAAAGCGTACAAGTTGCCTAGGAAAACCGCTTCTATTACCTACCTACGCGTTAGGGGTTAAAACTTCATGGGCGTGAACTGTCAAAACGGACCTTTTTATTTTGTGAATGGTGTAGCAACATTATAAGTTATAATGTTGCTACACCATTCACAAATTATAATTTATAACCTAGTACCTATATTCAAAAAATTATGACCGATTTAGAAACGGCTTTTTGTAAAGAGCTTGCGATAAGCATGCGCGTAGATCTCCTTATAAAAGTAGCTAACTCACCAGGGGGGGGCAATTCTCGCGCCATCGAGTACATCTCCATCGTCATAATATCGATATCGAGATACCGAATATCTCCATCAAAAACCAAATAAGCAGGATCTCCGCGAGTATTGCCCCCCTGGGAGCGCTAAAATAAATCTGTTTTAATTCATGGAGTCTTATTTCGTAGGATTGTATGTTAAACCTTTGACTTTCGTCTCCTCCGCGTCCCCCTTACCCAGGGAGCACTTATCCAGTGGAGAGCGCATAGATACATTTTCGTTTGAAACACAACTCACCAATTTACGGGCGGCGCGGGGGACGAGGGAGAGCTGTGATTGGTCAGCCGCTGCGAAACTGTCTGGCGGCCCGTGATCGTACAGTTGCGTATATGCAAATGTTTGTTGAATACAACAATCGTTTGGCGAGCCGCATTCCGCCGCAGGCGCAGTCAATTGGATATACATATCTCTGCCCTTACCAAATCTCGTCGCAGTCCCTCCCCGTCTCCTTCTTCAGCGTCTCCCAGACCTCTTCAGGCGTCTTCTGTTCAGCCAGCAGCAGCCGTGCCACCGATCTAATCAGTCGCCTCTTGAATTTATCCAGCTCTGCCATGGTTGCGCTCTGGTGGTTAGTCATTAGAAGAGTTGAATAAAAAAAAGTTCAGAAGTTAATAGGTACAGTGTGTAACCCAATTATCTCGCCCAGCCTGCATAATAAATGAGTGTGAAGGCCGGCCCAGGTAAGCGTGAGTCCTTCTCGCACTTGGCCGGTTATTTTATATTCAAACCCCATACTTATCTCCGCCATTTTGAAAAAAATAAAATTGAATCGACAAAGACTATTTAATTATCCAACCTGCTCAAAAAATTTCACGAGAATCGGTTGAAATATGCGACCTGTAGAGGAGAACAGCCGGACAGACAGACGGACATACGAAAACATATTTGCCCAATCATGGCCCAATCCTGAAACGGAGACGCTTCGGTCGCTCGGTCAAAAACAAAAACATAAAAAGTATTTTTGTTGCCGACTACGACTACGAGTGTCCCACTCCCACAGTCCTACTTGCTAAAGTACTATGTGACCATCTTTGCTTGGTCCCCACAATCAATAGGAGCGCCTCCCAGGCAGAGTTCAAGTCAAACAACTTCACAGACCTCCACGTGACGTCACAATCACCCTCGATCGAATAACGTAAAGGCCCCAGTACACAATGGCCTGTGATGCTCATGGCTGGCTCATGCTTGGCAATGCACAACTGCAGGCACCGATCACTCGGTGTTCACACAATGGCCCATGGCTCATTGCTGCTTGGCGAAACACTTGCGATGGACGTGGAGTGCATTATTTCAGTTCCAAATTATGGGCTCAAATTGATATAAAATTATAAATTTTAAATCTCTTTATTGCTCCACGATACTGACATTTCGGGCAATCAAATATTCTCAAGTACTGATTCAATAAAAAAGTGGCCAAGTGCGAGTCGGCCTCGCCCATGAAGGGGTCTGTAGTAGCATCATAATACAACTGATACACCTAGCCCAAAAATCCCTATCATTCTTCACCAGCAAATAATGATATTGATTTTCATGGTTTCAACTTTCAAGTTTAATTTACAGTTTTATTTTGATGGTCATATCCACAGACCATTAAATCTGTATAGTTCGCAGCAAATGTACCTACTTCGCGTGTCTCAAACAGTTATTGTGCACCTGTTACCGCTCAGTCCCTCATGCAAATGGTACATTATATTTTCTCATTTTCTATCGATTGAACTAAGTAAGTATTAGTATTGTGCACTAGATTCATGCAGTATACTGTAGGTACGATTTGTTTTGAGAATTTTAAGTGCGTCGTTTTTTTGGCACGTAAGTGTACATGCGCAAACTTTCCCCCACCGCGTCACATTTTGCTCAAGATGTTTGGCTTGGCGTCATTTATACACAATGGTGATGGCCTGCAGTGGTGGCATACGCATACGCCATTGTGTACTGCGTGTTTATGACTGACTGTGTACTGGGGCCTTAACATTCTTACCTGACGGCTTACCTGTGAAGTGTTTGTTTACCACTATAGTCTCTATGGTAGGTAATAAATAGTAATAAATGCTTGCTGGCTTAGATTTGCGAGAGTAACCTTTTATAATTTTTAGGATTCCGTACCCGAAGGGTAGCAAACGTGACCCTATTACTAAGCTTCGTTTAGTCAAAGAATGACTGACTCTAATAATTGAAACAAAAACTAAAACTAAAAAAAACCGACTTCCACAAACCTGGTTTGATAGAGACAAATATGTGTGGGCCAATTTTTCAAGTTGATTAACATTCTTTTCAAATTTCACCATTTTCGAGATTATTTTTACGATACGGAAGATCGGCAAATATTACGATAACCTGCGTGCGGTTTACGATTATGGGCATCGGTATCGTTGCATCCCTAATTTCCGTACCAAATCACGAGCTCTTTTGACCCCAATAGGAGAAAAAAAGTGTCCCAAAATTTTCATATATTTTTCAAACTTCCAACTTTGTTACCACCATACAAATTACGGGTACATATATCAAAATGGTGACAAGATAGGAAAAATAAGTTAGGACACCTTTTTTCTCCTATTAGGGTGAAATGAGCTTTACTTTACTTTACTTACTTTACTTTATACTTTATTGCACACAAAAAAATACATTATGACAATTAAAAATGGAAATGACATGTACAAAGGCTCTTCTGTTTTTGAGTGGAAATTATCTAAAAGTTGCGGATTATTACACTTAATTTTTTTTTATAGGAAATGCGCAGTTATCCGTTATCCCCCGATACAAGAAACGTGTATTTTTTTTGGTACTTTTTCTTGTACGATGGTGCGGAACCCTTCGTGTCAGAGTCCGACTCGCACTTGACAGATTTTTATTTTCGGCACGCCCATTTGGTTCGGTTACTCGGCAATCGGCATACTACTACTTAAGCTATTGTAAAACAAGAACTTTGAATTTTGAATTGCGCAATTCATATAATTTAGTAGGTAAGGTAACGACGTAAACCGCTAGGAAGCGCTCGCTGGGTCCTTCAAGGCAATGGGATATCGAGCGAATCAGCGAACTATTCTTTGTTCCACGGGACGCACGATGCTGAGGGTGAGGGAGAAACACCAAAAAAAAAACATGGCATTCAATTCAAAACCCGATTTGAGTACATAGTGATAGTGAGTAGGGTTCCGCCGTCTGAGCTTATGGGCCATGCGTGCCGTGCGAGAATAGATAAACTATATTAATACCTAGGTATAGTAGACGCCAAACAACTTGAGCAAAATGTGACGTGGTGGGGGAAAGTTTGCGCATGTACACTTACGTGCCAAAAAAACGACGCACTTAAAATTCTCAAAACAATCCGTACCTACAGTATACTGCATGAATCTTAGTGCACAATACTATATACTTACTTAGTTCAATCGATAGAAAATGAGAAAATATACTGTACCATTTGCATGAGGGACTGAGCGGTAACAGGTGCACAATAACTGTTTGAGACACGCGAAGTAGGTAGGTACATTTGCTGCGAACTATACAGATTTAATGGTCTGTGGATATGACTATCAAAATAAAACTGTAAATTATTTAGCGACATATGTCGTCTTTATTGGTGTGTATTAACAAAGAATAATGATTTGACAAAAGACAAGATTTTTATGGGATACCTACGATTGAAATTCCCTAAAATTACGTTTTTCCACGTACACCTATAAAACATAATAATATCTCCATCGATAGAAAACTCATCATATACCATCTTTCTGGCTTGCCTTTTTAAAACTACGTTAGGACGTCGAGGCATTTTTTATCCGTGATTTCACTGCACGCAAGTGTGAACTCAAAGCGGGAAACGATGGTTGAATGATCTACCAATAGCGTGGCTAGGCGCGCTCGATGCGATGCTCCTTCCGCACGCCGCGTCCCGCACCCCATACCGTGGTGCGCAGTTTCATATATCAGATGGTTTCCGCGCATGCAAGTTCATTTGTTCAAGTTGTTTGGCGTTACCTATACCTAGCTATGGTAATGAATGATACGCTTCGCTAATGTATCTAGGAAGGTAGGTATTGCTCCGAGAGTGTAGAAGGTAGATGCTAGGTAAGTAAGTAGGTAGGTACCAACTTATTATCATATCAATCAATTGTTCCTACCTAACTACATACTTGTTCAAATATTTTTAATTTTATGGTTTTGTGGACAATTTCGGTTGTAAGTAGGTAGGTGGTTGGTACCTACTAGGTAATAATGTAATGGCTTTTTAGGTTCAAAACATAGGTAGGTACATAGTACATACAGTACTAAGGTCCAATACAAACTGTATCTCTAACTGCATACATTTTCTAATTTCTATTCTACGATAACTTATCCAAAAATCATATTATTTAGAAACTATGTAGGTATGTACCTAGGTAAGTACCTACCAGGTAAACTTACCTGGTACCTACTTAATTCTATTATTTAGTTATTCTATTATGGTACAAGTACCTACCCATAGAATAGCTTTATGGCAACGTAAATACGCTCTTAGGTAACTACCTACCTACATTTAATTTAGTAAACTTTAATAACTGTCTATTAGACTTTTACTTATTTGAATTTGTGTGATGGATGGAGCTACCGCTACCTACCTAAACTGTTCTATGTAAAATGATGATGACAAAATGATAAGTTATTCAACAACTGGCAATGGCATGGCATCATGCATGGCAACCCCGTTTTTAAAACAAAATGGCTGTCGTCTCGCAAAACGCAAATACGCAGCGACCGCGGCGGCGGCGGTCGTCCCTCGATTCACTCCTACTATTCTCCGATCTCTAAAATAATAATCATCGATTCAGTACACACAGCTGGTTGCATTACAACAGCTGCTGATTTAAGCCTTCATATCAAAATATTCGTGATTCGCTAGATGCCGACGACGCGTGGCATTTCATTTTACCTACACACATAGGTTATTTTTTTTCACGTATAATTACCAGTTTTTATCACAGTCCATGAATATTTCGAGGTTATCTGCTTCTTGATGCTGTTTTACAACATTCATTCACTAGAATATCACTCAAATCACATAGAAACATTATAAAACGTCGCCGAAAGCAGAGTTGTTCACATGTTGACGTGCAAAATAGAAATGGCCGATTGGTGTCAGTTGCTCGGCGATCGTACAAAATATGAAACGGCGATATATCGCCGCTCGCTCGCACAAAACACGCCTCGATAATCACTTGCCGTTCACGATTCCGTGGAGAGGACGTATGCTTATCTTACGACATTTATGTGCGATGAAAAAAATGTTGTTTGGGAATCCTAATACGTGCAGTGTTTATGAATACTTTGTATTGTAGGCGACACAAAACGGAGTGGTATTTAAATTTTCTAATCTTCCGTGTACATATTGAAAGTTATTCGTTCAGTTATTGTCCGGATAGGCGGTCGCGCGTAGATGTAGACCTGTGTTGTGTATTTGTTCAATTAATAATGTGAATTGTCTAGGTAGATTAGGGTGACCAACCGAATTGGGTTATTTTTTAGCTAGGTTTGCTAATTTAATTAGTACTAGGTACCTAATTACCTACTCTTTTATTGTTTTTTTCTATAGGAATGTTACTGTTGTAAGTTCTACAAGGTTCTACAAGTACCTACATAATTTCCCAAAAGTCCGAGTCGTTATGTCTGTGTCTGTCTGTCTGTCAAGTTGATATTATTGTTGTTAGAGGATGACGCGTGTATGACGTCATATCTACCTACCTACCTTGCCCCTCTTGTCCACCGGCACCCACCGGTTACCTACGAAAGCCAATTATAATTTCCTTCCATGCCCGTCTTTCGAAGTTTGAATTAGATCCTTAATATTATACGAATAAAGTTCAAATTGCGCCTACGTTACACTTACACCCAGTAAACATTATCTTTCTGTGAAATACAGTATACAGTCGGTCGGCAACAAATCAGCCGATACACACCTACTAATAAGTAGGTACTTTGCTTTTTCGGTCGGGACGGGTCTCAAACTCTCAATAATCTTCAGATCATACAAATATGACATTTACCTATTATGAAAGATATCTATTGATAAATGAGTAGGTATGGCCGCCGAAGATTGTACATTTAGGAAAAAAAAACTGTCTCCTATCGAGTTGGGCGAGGTATGATTGCGAGCTTCTATGATTGCATTGCAAGCTTATTTACGTAGAAGGTATATAGGTATATGGTAGTATACCTACAAGGCCATTACGCTCCCATAGTGAACTCTTCGTGTACATTTCGGAATGCTGATACCTACTCACATCTGCAATATACCTACAAGAATTTTGCGACCTACTCTTGTATACTTCGTAGTGAATGCGTGTGAAAGTTCAGTTCCAAACTAGGTATACAAGTGTCACTTACGTACGCTATCAACATTTTTGGAAATTTCTAAATTACACGCGAAATATTAACAGGGAGAAGTACTGAGTAAGGGTAGGTGAAATTGTGAGTATGTTAAGTTCCACTTTTTCTAGGTTTAGGTAGGTTAGGTTAGGTTAGACTTTATTAAGTGCCTTGGGTAAAATGCACGAAAACACTAGGGAAAACTGATTAATAAATACAGTTTTATCCACATCAGTATGAATAATGGCCGGGCAGTATAAATAATGACGGGATTTATCAAATTGCTCGTAACATTTACACGAGTACCTATTTACATTGGATAATCGCACTGTATATAACGGAACCATACTATTGGCGTAGACTATTCCAAAATAATACACTATTGCGGCGTAATGCCATGTATAGTTCGGAAGACGTAAGTGAAAACATGGCGTTCCAAAGTATACGCGATAATTTACAGACCCCTGCGTAATGGCTTTGTATATTACGGAAACACGCATGATTACAAACCAAGGTCAACGAATATTGCGGAAGTGAGAAGACTCCGTGTTTCAGATGTAGGTCTCGGCTACTAACACTACTTCGTAGTATGTAGTAGTCGTAAAACCCCTCCACCAACCCGCACTGAGCCAGCGTGGTGGAATAGGGCTCAATCTTACTCGCATCCGGGTAAAGGCCTGTGCCCCTCGGTGGGGGGGGGGACATTATTGGGTACATTTACTTTTTTTCTTTTTACATGGATGACATCATACTTTATTTTTTATGTAGAATAGAAACCTAAGTAGTAATAATTATTAAATTACACCAGCTCCAACCACAGACTACTTATGGCTCCAACTTTGATCGGAACCCTTGGTCCGCGAGTCCAACTCGCACCTGACCGTTAATTTACTAGTGGCTCTGTGAGCTGTAGACCTCGCGAGTATGTCGGTGGGAAAGCTGAACTGCTAAAACACATAAAAAAAATAACCCAAATAATTTTCTTTCAATAACACATACAAACTTATGAATGTACCTGGTTACGTACATGCAGTATGAAAGTAGCCGCACCAATAACTTTGTAAACTACATTTCGCGATCTTTTATACAACCTATTGACTTTTTACTAAAATTATATAATCTGTTTCACTCTCATAGTCTTTACAAATCCAACGACACCTCATTTGTTAATATCCATCGAGCCGTTTGGGTTGTAGCGATTTTTTTACATTTTAAAACCCCATATCTCCGCCATTTTGAAAAAAATCAAAAAACTGGCTCGAGTAAAAAATTCTATTTATTTTTTCAACCTGCTCACAAAATTTCACGAGAATCGGTTCATAAATGCGACCTGTAGAGGAGAACAACCGGACATACAAAAGCATTTTAGCCCAAACCTGAAACGGAGACGCTTCGCTCGCTTCGCTCGCTCATCTGTTTCACTCTCATGGTCTTTACGAATCCAACGACACCTCATTTGTTAATATCCATCGAGCCGTTTGGGTTGTAGCGATTTTATCTCCGCCATTTTGAAAAAAATCAAAAAACTGGCTCGAGTAAAAAATTCTATTTATTTTTCCAACCTGCTCACAAAATTTCACGAGAATCGGTTCATAAATGCGACCTGTAGAGGAGAACAACCGGACATACGAAAGCATTTTTGCCCAAACCTGAAACGGAGACGCTTCGCTCGCTCGGTCAATTATAGGTACCTAAGGTATCAGGAAAGATATTTCGTTTGATCAATTTTATTTTGAGGTGCAGTTAAAGATTCCCTAATATTATTAAAAGCCAGGTCTAATATTTAACATGTTCGTTTAATTCAAAGTATTTCAAAGTATCACAATTCGTCTATGTTAGATTACAGTTAAATTATTTTATTACTTAATTAATGCCTGCGATTTGGGAGGCGACACGAACTATACTAACTAAACTAATTAAAATGGTGTGTTTGAAAATGGAATCTGTAGCCACCGCGCAAGAGCTGTCGGATTTGAAGGTTGTCAGTTTAGTGCCTTTAGTTCCTCTAGTTTAGTGGTTTTGACACCTCCCAAATAATGTCCAATATAATCGTAAAATCAAATCAACATACTAAAATATTCAAAATAATGAGTAGGTATGAGAAGTACCTAATAGGAAACCATAAATTATCGACTGATACTGCCTGCGATTTGGGAGGCGACACGAACTATACGAACTAAACTAATTAAAATGGTGTGTTTGAAAATGGAATCTGTGGCCACCGCGCAAGAGCTGTCGGATTTGAAGGTTGTCAGTTTAGTGCCTTTAGTTCCTCTAGTTTAGTGGTTTTGACACCTCCCAAATAGCCCCTACTAAGTACCTAATTTGTATAGGTAAGTAACTAAACATTACAATAAATTAATTGTTATTTTTTTTTTCAAAAAATTTAAAATAAAAAAGTCAGAGTATGGAACGATCGCCGGAGTATGGAACGATGTCCCGGAGTATGGAACGATCCCGGAGTATGGAACGTCTTCTGTCCGGACGTTTTGTCCGCGGCGCGGACTATCTAACTTCTGTGATACTAACGTAGGTCGGAGTATAGGTAGGTATACTCCGCGGACTATATTAACGGACATACTGTCCGGACAGAAGAAGTCTCGTTCCATGTCCTTTCCTTTATAGGACAGGATTTGCGTTGCGCACGTCTATGCGAGTGGGTAGCCTTCTTCCCCTGCTGTGCATGTGATATTTTCTAATTGTAAATTTTTGACATTTTTATTTATTTTGTAATGTATGAATTTTCTTTTGTTTTTATTGTTGACATGTTTATAATGAAATAATGAAAATAATGAAATAATGAAAATTTATTGCATAACTGACATCGGTACATTTTATTCAGTGCAAGCAAGTAAGTATGTGTTTTATTGTGGGTACATTGTTTAAACTGTGTAATTTATTCTATGGGCTTTTATGCCTGCAATAAATGATTAATAATAATAATAATAATTGACAGGAGAAGAACCAATCTGCACAAGCGCCACCTGTTATAGCTTTCACCGGACAACCCTATTCAAAATTCACCATGGTCGTGTTGTAGGTAGGTAGGTAGGTAGTAGGTAGGGGTAGGACAGATGCGGAGCAAGGGTATTTACTGCCAACTCACGGCTTTAGCAGTATATATAAGAAAGGTCTCTCTCTTTGCCAGGTGAAATAAAAGCGATAAAAAATGGTTACCTCATAGAGTGCTACTAGGATATTTTTGCCCTTGAATGACAATACAATACAAACTAACAAAAACACTCAATCTTGCGCAAGACTTAGGGCCGCCACATACAGTCGGTTTTCCAATACGGAATTATCCCGAACGCAGTAAACTCAAACAAATTTATGGATCTACCACATACATACGGAAGTTTTCCGTTCGGAATTTTCGCGGATTCGTATGGGATTGATGAATCCCGTTTCGGAATTCCGAATCGGAAAAATTCCTTATGGTCGATTTCACCAACAATCTATTAGGGGACAGTATATTCCCTTTTAGGGATTTAGTGAGTAAGGCGGCCCCCTAGACGATCAATTAAATTGCGCAAATATTATATTGGACTATCGGACTATGACTGTACTGTATTAAATATTTGCGCAATTTAATTGATCTTCTAGGGACCGCAATAAATTGTAAAATTCGAAATATTGCGCTATTTAATTTGATCGTCTAGGCCCTAGACTCTATGGGCTTCCTAAGTGCGTGAGGGATAGAACTATAGCTCTACAGTACACGCAGCGGGGCTACCATGAGGCACGCCATTCACCTTAGTCGCCCATTTTGTCACAATACTCACAATAGATACAAAATAATTGAAATTTTATCATCATTTTTCTCATAGGCATTTTGTCATAAAGTCAACCGTTGAAGCATTATTTAAATGAAGAAATTTTGGCCCCTTCAATTAAAAATAGCGGCTAACGCAGACACTCCTCGTGGTCGAAAACTTGCAATTTTCATGGCTAGCCTGTTCTTATGCAATACAAATCAAAAGGAGTTGGCCAAAAAAAACCCAGAATCGCCAGAAATTTCATATACGGCATATATGAAATTTCTGGCTATTCTGAGTTTTTTTGCTATGACTTTTTGGCCAAGTCCTTTCTTCTCCTCTATGTTTTGTAGGGCAAAAACCCCTGATGACATAATAGCCCATTATGTTTCGATTCGAATTCTCGTTTAAGAGCGAGCGCTATTGAGTTGAGGCAGACATTTTTTTCACACACACAAGTATCACGTTTACGTAACTTGGTGAGCATTTGAAAATGATTTACGTTTTCGGCGAATGAAGAAAGCAATCTTTTGTACATCTGTCGTGGTGCCAGACATTAAAATATTTTCTATAATATATAATTTTATTCGCAATTGGTGCTAAAATAAATTTATCTGAGCTGATTAGTTTCCTACGTTACCATCATCAGTATCTTCTAGTTTCAGTACAATTGGTACCGGGAAACTACCCTGGGATGTAGGAGGCTTGTATTGATTCGCTGTATTGCTTACTTCAGTAATATTTCCATTAGTTTCTTTTTTGAACACATTTAGCTTTGGAAAATTAATTTGGGGTGGTTCCATTCCTAGAAGACTACCCTCGCAATCTTCCCGTTTCAGTATAAACGGAGCAGGGAATCTATCCTCAGATGAAGACAGCTGGTGTTGATACGGCGGTGTACTTATAGTGGGTTGGGAAGTAACTGAATGGCGTATTTCAGTAATGTTACCATTACATTCATTTTTGATCACCATTGGCTTTGGGAAGTTTATCTGTGGTGGTTCCATTACCTCTTTTACGCTACTCTCGACATCTTCACGTTTCAGAATAAAAGGAACTGGGCCAACAACTTGGGTTATTGGTTGGTATTGGTTCCCTGTAATGGTTTCGTGAATAACTGAATTGGGTAATTCAGTCAAACTATCAGATTCATTTTTTATCTCAAATAGTTTTGGGAAATTAATCTGCGATGAACCCGTTGCCATGCCTCTTTGACCACCATCTTCACATTTTAGCACAAATTGACCCGGAAAACCACATTGTGATGTAGTTGGCTGGTTTTGGAACTCTGCATTAAAGTTTCTGTTAAAAGCGGAATTGAGAGATCCAATAATATTGTCATCAGATTCCTTTTTAATAAATTCTTCTTCAAAATCTTCACTTTTTAGTGCAAATGGAACCGGAACATCACCAAAGCATGAAGACGGTTGATCTTCTTGATGATTTGAAACTTCTTTATTACCAACTGATATAGTTAATTCTGTGATATCAATATATGATTCGTTAGGTTTAGTATGACAAAATGCAATGCAAGTATCTTCACTCTTCGGTATCACTTCTATAAGTGTTGCGAGATTACAATTTTCGTCCTCATCTTCACTGGATAATATAATTGAGGTATCGTCATCATCAACTTTTTCAGATTTTACTGTTATTGAATCAGCAATATGATTTTCAACTTGTGTTTTCTGTTTATTGCCTATATCGAAACTTTTCTTTGCTGACCCACTGAGTGTTATTGGCCTAGAAACCAGGGATTTATTTGCTAAATTGTTTCCGATATTTTCTTTGTTTGTCTTCGTACTTAACTCTTTGTTAGGGGCCTGAGAGTTAGGCACTTGGTTTTGTATATTAGCATCTGGCAACTTGTTTATAATCGACCTTAAGCCGCATTTATCAACAATAGATTGTATGTACTTTATTATTTTTAGTAAAATCATAATTTCAAAGTTTGGTGTGCCGACCAATTTGTTTTGCAGCAGCACGTTTACTTTCCCCGAAGTATTCATAGTCAATTCAATATCTTTAAATTTGTTCAATATGTCTTTAATTATTGTGATAATTGTTTGAACAGATGTCACATGATTGCCACTAAAGGATGTTGGTTCTACAATAGATACGGAATCTATTTGTGATTCAATGTCAATCTGATTCCAAACGCTATCGTCAACAACACCTTGAAGTTTACTCTTACTTAGCTTTGATACTTCAGTATCAATTAAAGAGTTCAAGACAGTTCCACCGTTTTTGTTTGATTTTATGAATTCTGCTATGACATCGTCTATTGCATTTGTATTTGCTAGTCCAGCAAGATTTGCTTGTCTATCTGAGGATCCACTTTTGTTAGCAAATGCAGTAACTGATGCTGAGTGATTAATATTATCTTGTTTAACAGTTTTGTGTACATTTGGTTCAGGGTGATTGATGATTATAGGCAGAGTCGATAGATTTTTATTAGATTTTCTCGAAGCAGGAACCGGAGCAGACGATGGTACTATTACGGGGTGCGTACTGGATTTATGTAAATATTGTTTAATGTTTTGATCGGTAAAGGATTGCAGCATTTGCAGCGTTGGTGGAGTTTCAGTAGTATTTCTCGGAGCAGGTACTCCTGCTGGTTTTCTTTTTCTCAAGATAGCAGGCCTACTATTGGTCGGTTTATTATCTTTGTTGTTGAGTTGAGCTGGAACTAGAATGACGTCACGGTGCTGATTTTTGGTAAGCACATACTTTTTGTCAGCTGAGGGCAATGCTGGATTATTATCAGCTGGTTTGTAGTAGGAAGTTGTTGGTATCTTGCATGTCTTGCCTATTTTAAAGTTTGTTACAGTCGGTTTTTGAGTGGCTGCATAGCTAGTTTCATTGAGTTTCGGAGTTTCGAGTCCTAATGATTTACTCTTTGGCATTTTAAGTGCTTCTTTTAAATATTTCGAGGCTGGCTCTCCTTGATCTATGATATTTTGTATGTCTTGTTTTTTCGGTTCTGATAAATTATCAATGTTACATGATATTCTTTCCTTGTTGTTATTATGTGTGGTATTTGCGAATTTAGTTATTCGATCACTATAGTCCCTGTTTATAAACTTTATAATTGATGGCGCTACTTTCATGTTTTTAAGTTCTTTTAACATATTCAATCGTTTTTTTGAATTAATTTTGAAAAAATGAGTTCGTTTATACATATCGATCACATCTTTGAACAAAATCAATACATTTGATGATGCGCTTACAACATTCTTTCTGATGTATGAACTTAGTAATCCATTTGAGTCAATGTCTAAAATCTCTACGTAGTATTTATCCGTTGTGCTATCTGCTTCAGAGCAGATAATTATGTTCATATCTTTGGCAATTGGTGAAAATTGGATTTCCTGTTGTTTGTTTAACAGACCAATAAGCAACGGATTCGTGGACGATTTTTGAGCAGAAACAGTTTCAGGCATATCTTGTGTGTGATCACCGTCATCATTATAATCATCGGGCTGCTTGGGAGTCCCACAATCTTGCTGTTCAGTTATGGTATTCGGCTTAGTAGTGTCATGAACGAGTTCAGTGGTCTTGTCTGTATGGGGCATAGGATCCATTGAGGAATTGGCAACAGAGAGCATGTCCGGACAGCACGAACAACTGAACAGACTACACTCATGTCTAGTTCTGAAAAGTTGCACTGGTAATTGTTGCATCGACTGTTTCAGCTCCAAAATCACGGTTTCCCTAAATCCCCAACAGCATATGGGGACCAGTAAAATGATTGTGTTAGTGGCATATTGAACGATAGTAGACGCAAAGGCAGGTGTACCATGGTCATCAAGTAGCTTTGTAGTCTCAATACAAGTTACGGACCCCAAAGAAATGTCGTAGGTTTCGACAACTTTTGTAGAGGTAGTCACAAATTGAATTTTCATTTCATATTCTTTTGTTGAGTTCATCATTGAATTGAAATTTCGTATCGCTATTTCTACCATACGCAACCGTGGGTTGACTCTAGAATTAACTATTGTGATATCAGCAGCAGATGCGTCAGATTGTGTGAAAACCTCACTGGTAATATCGGTATTTGTGTCTTGTGGTTGTTTGGCCGATGGGATAGCATCATCATCACTGGAACTATCCATAATCTCAAATGTATCAAAATCCTCCACATCTGCCTCCTTCTCCGTATTATTGTCATCGGCAGTTAAATCCACTGTCTCCTTCTGTTTCACTCGCACCAGCTGGCAACATACCGGATCGCATATTTTGAGTAGTTTTAGATTTCGTTTTGATCTGCAGAATTGCACCTTTGACCGCAATGTAGGCATGTACGGTTCTAAGAACTTAGTCTTTCTCTTTGACGATAACTTATTGATTTTTCGCAGTTTTTTGCCTAGTCTTTCGCAGCCAGGTTTCTCCCAATCCCATGGTACATTTTGGTATTCGGGATTGAATTGTGATGGTTTGCTTTCAAACTCTACATACCTGAAAAATCTACTTGGGTGCAGTTTTATGTCGAAGTCTTGCCTAAAAACTACCATATCATCCAATCTTGTTGTCAGAACTATGGCACTTTTGATGCGAACGTTTTCTGTTTTCTCTTTTTTTTCATTGTCCTCTTGTTTTACGTTTTCCTCATCTATTTCTTTTTCTATATTATCATCTTCCTTTTGTTCATCAAATTTTTCTTGTTTCTTTTTTTTTTCAATATCCTTTTCATTTTCTTGTTCCTCTTCTTTTTCTATATCCTTTTCCTTTTCTCCTTCCTCTTCTTTTTCTTTTTCTTCTTCATTATTTACAGTGGTCAGGTCTGCAAAAGACAAATTGTATATTCCCAGCTCCAAATATGACTAGCAGCATGTAGGCCTTGCGTATTAAGAAGTGAGGAACTTTAAGACGGCACAGCAGTCCAGGTTCTTCTTTACGAGATATAATCCCGGCCGGTTAGGCAGGAAAACAATTCCCGGGTTCAAGTTGTATCATAACTGTTCATAACGGTTGTAACGTCGTTGTTTCTAGTTTCCGCGACAAACAGAAGTGAAAGGGTTTATATTAACTTACCTCTTAAAGTGTTGGCATCCTGTGCTTCCTGGCTATACTTCAGAGACTTTAGTGGAGCCTCATCATCATGGGAAATGTCAGAAATTCTTGTATTGTCTTTGCATTCTCCTGTATTATGTATACTTGCACTGGTTAAAGGCCCTTCAACTTCATTAAATGCTTTGTGACGTTTTGGACAAGGTCGTCTGACGCTTTCCGTTTGCCCTGAAACAATGACATTAAGAATTACATACTTTCTTTTGTTTATATCCTGGTATGGGCCCTAAAGCAATATTGTATGTGCCTGCATAAACGTGTTTATATTTGAGTACCTGTTAAAATGTTGGCATCCTGTGATTCCTGACCATACTTCAAAGACTTCACGACGCTCAGTGGAGCCTCATCATCATCGGAACTGTCAGAAATTCTTGCCTTTTCTTTACATTCTTCTGTATTAGGTTTTCTGGCCACGGCAGCTGGCCCTTCAATGGGTGGGTTAAATGCTTTGTGACGTTTTGGACAAGGTCGTCTGACGCTTTCGTGTTGCACTGTAACAATGAAATAATACATTACATACTTTCTTTTGTTTACTATTGTTTGTCTTTATTTACATTTCATTAGTGTAAGAATAATCATAAATTTTATTAGAGTGTGCTTATAAAATTAAATCAATCAGCATAATTTAATTACCTTCATCATAGCCAACAATAGCATATATTTTCCTCATATTTTACTCAGTTTAGCATATATTGTATTCATAATGAATGATTTTGTACTTACCAATTCCCGCTTCAATCAATATGCGTTTCACAGTAAATAGGCTTGTTTCAAACTCTCGGGCTACTTTCAAATAACTCTTCTTCGGATTGCCCTTATAAAATCTGATCACTTTACTCGGCAAATCTAATGGTTCCTCATCATTTGAAGGCTTCTTGGATTTCCTTATCTTTTCCCAGACCAGCACCGACGGCACTAAGAGAAAGAAATGTACTTATGAGTACGAAGTAAAGTATAGCTTAAATTAGGTATTTTTATAGCAAAGGACAGACACATCATCAGGGATCGGATCGAAAGTGTGAATTTACCTAAAGTTTGTAGTCGGACATAACAAGGAGCAGTTTTAATCACTTGAGTTGAACCGGTTTGAATTTAACCTGTTAAATTTCGGGTTTTTGTCTAACCAGTTAATTTTTGTTTTTATTAGTTTTACATGTTCCTTACATTTGAAACACCGAACTATAAACATTTTCAAACTGCTGATTCCCAAAAAAATCATAACTTTTTTCTTTTTCAATTTTTCGTAAAAATGACTGAGTATTGTACTTTACATCATTCAAGCGAGGTAAATAAAACATTCATACAGATTGTAATTGAAAGGTGCAGTAATTTGTTCAACTCAACTCAAGTGGTTGTTTGTAACTGCTCCTTGTCATGTCCGACTACAAAGTTTAGGTAAATTCACACCTTCGATCCGATCCCTGCACATCATACTAAATTTATAATTGACCGAGCGAGCGAAGCGAGCGAAGCGTCTCCGTTTCAGGTTTGGGCAAAAATGCTTTCGTATGTCCGGTTGTTCTCCTCTACAGGTCGCATTTATGAACCGATTCTCGTGAAATTTTGTGAGCAGGTTGGAAAAATAAATAGAATTTTTTACTCGAGCCAGTTTTTAGATTTTTTTCAAAATGGCGGAGATATGGGGTTTTAAAATGTAAAAAAAATCGCTACAACCCAAACGGCTCGATGGATATTAACAAATGAGGTGTCGTTGGATTCGTAAAGACCATGAGAGTGAAACAGACTATATAATTTTAGTAAAAAGTCAATAGGTTGTATTAAAGATCGCGAAATGTAGTTTACAAAGTTATTGGTGCGGCTACTTTCATACTGCATGTACGTAACCAGGTACATTCATAAGTTTGTATGTGTTATTGAAAGAAAATTATTTGGGTTATTTTTTTTATGTGTGTTAGCAGTTCAGCTTTCCCACCGACATACTCGCGAGGTCTACAGCTCACAGAGCCACTAGTATTAAAAAGCTTTTTCTCAACGAAAAATGTTATTTCTAAGGGCCCGCAAGCATAGCGATTTTTTTCTGCGCAAATTTACCAACACTATGGGAGTGAACGCACTGGCGATTTTTTTCCCGCAGTTTTCTGCATACAAGTTCATGGTTTTTTTATTCGCGCGGAAAAAAAAACGCTGTGCGTTCGGGCCCTACATTCATGGTGGCAATTCTTGCTCTATCAAGATCATCTCCATGGTCGAAATATAGATTAGGATATAGATACCGGATATCTCCATCGAAAACAAAAAAAGATATTCTCATGTCATGATCCGCTATACGTGAACACCAACCGAGATATCTCGACCCGTTTTCGATCGGAACAAATATGAAGCGAGATCGTTTTCGACGGAGTAACGAGTTAATTAAACCAAAATTATGACTATGGAGGGAGATGAGATGACCTCGATTGTGCAGAATTTGGAGTCATTCTGAGTGTCTCTGGGATCGAATACTTCACCTTGTATTCCCCTCTGAACTAGTACGGTTTTAATAATGTCAGTTCCTATTCCAAGCCGCCTGCTGTACTCTCTGAGACTCAACGTCGGGTCTTTGGTGTAAAGTTGTAGGATTTTGCGGTTTTGCCTCTTCTTCCTTTGATATTTCAGCGCAGAATCCCAATTCTTGTCCGCGCCGCCATGCCATACAGGTTTTATCGATCCAGTTTCATGGTATCTCAGTATATATTGGTACATTTTCCATTTTCCGGGTGGGTGTTTCTTAGGATATAGCTTTTTGTACAAATTAAACGTTTTATCACTGCTATTTGTCATATTATAGATCATCAACATATCATCATACTCCTCATCAGTGTATTTATTTGCTTTCTTGGGTTTAGGTGCCGCTTCCGCCATGTCTTTATTGTCTTCGAGATCCAAGCAGGATGGAGAGTTTAATCTTTTAGCTTATTTGATCTTTTTGGCTCGTATGGCGGTCGTCCTTAGCTGAATAATAATAAAAATAATTTAAAAAAATTAAATTGATTTAAAATGAACTCAAAAGAAATAACGAAATTTTAACCACACTCATCATTTGAAATGTGTACAAAACTAATTTGCTGTCGATTTTTTTGAGTTAGGTTGCTTTGCCATGCCATGCCTTGAGAATCAGAAATTTGTAAGAATTTTAAGTAGGCCCCTAACTTTTGAGTTCATTTAAAGTCAACTAATTTTTTTATTTTTTTTATTTCGTAATTTTTAGTTCTAAAGAAAAACTTGTAACTATAATAAAATAACAAACATCAGAGTCTTTAATTCAGTACTTCTTTAGTGCAAAAGGATCAAACACCGCCCATTTTTAGGGTTCCGTACCCGAAGGGTGCCAAACGGGATCCTATTACTGAGACTTCGCTGTCTGTCTGTCCGTCCGTCCGTCCGTCCGCCCGTCTGTCCGTCCGTCCGTCCGTCCGTCCGTCCGTCTGTCTGTCACCAGGCTGTATCTCATGAACCGTTGTAGCTAGACAGTTTAACTTTTCACAGATAATGTATTTCTGTTGCCGCTATAACAAAAATAAAAATATTAAGGGGGCTTCCATACAACTAACGTGATTTCTTTGCGGTTTTTTTTTTATAAATAATGGTACGGAACCCTTTGTGCGCGAGTCCGACTCGCACTTGGCCGGTCATTTTTATTCAAGTTTTCTACCTTTTCAGTAGTTAAAACTGCTGAACCGATTTTGACAAAACCGTTTTAAGAAGGAAAGGAAAGGAAAGTTCTCTACGATTTACAGAAAATCGCATTAAAATCTGTCCACCCGTTTGTCCGCTATTCCTTGTTGTACTCCTTGTAAGTACATAACTTTTGAACGGCTGAACGAATTTTGATGAAACTTACACTCTCCCCTAAGTTGGAGTAAATGTAAGCCAATAAAGAATGAAAGAATGGTCAAAATTCGATTCATGGTTACGGAGAAACACGAAGACAAACAATAATATACATACATACATACATACATACATAAAAACATACCACCCACACAACAAACCCCTGAAATTTTGTAAACTCGTTTGGAAGCCCTTAAAGACTAACATGTGTGAATATTTTACATTTCTGATTTATTTATTTATTTATTTATTTACAATAAGTACACAAAACAGAATACAGTCATTTGAAACAATGATACATCATTAAGGGACTTTATGTTGGACTGTAGCCCAAACTATGTGTACATAGAAAACTTAATTTAGTGTGTTTATGATTCCTATACTAGCAAAACGGGTTTTATTGATGAAGTAGGTATATAGAAAAAAGAAAGGATATAAATCTAATCCTAATAGGTTGAAGACGTCTAGAACAGAGCTGAGTTAATGAGTTTAATAAATTTATAAGGTCGAGGTTCGTAAATATCAAGTTCCGGGTATTCCGTGGAGAGATCATTGTACAAACGGCACATTCTTGATTGATAATATTACTAGTAACTATTTATTAATCTGTGATATTACTTACATCTTACTTAGAATTGGAAACCTCTAATTTTTTTTGAAGTCGGTTAAAATAATATTTAATATACCTACCTCTAAAAAAAATTGGTTGCCTGTAAAGTCGGTATACGGGCGAAAGTTTTACGTGACAACGACTTTGAGTGGTAAAATAATTTTAATGTGAATATTCATTCGTATAGTAGGAAGAAGGATGAAATAATAGTAACAATTTAAAACATTTATTTATACAAAGAATTATATTTAAAACATTAATTTATACAAAGAATCGCGTGCCTTTCACTTTTTATGTCTGTCTCTCTCGCTCTTAGGCGGGCTAACCATGCCCGAGTGGAAGGGACGCGTGCCTCTCACTCGCTCTCATTGTGAGCGCATAACGTGAGCGGAGCGTAACGCAGTTTCTTGAAGTGTCACCCGGCAAACCAATTTATAAGACGTTGTCACGTCAAAAAAAACGCGTTTGATGAAACACTCCCGGGCGGGCGGCGCAGTAAGTGGGCGGGATGTTGCCAACTAGTGTACATATTATCTATGTATTTATTAGACGTAAGACGACCGGTCCAGGTAATTCTATTCTTACTATACTTAAATACTGTCAAGGCCAATTTTGCAACTACATATTTTATGATGTAAATGTTACGGGCAATTTGAGAAATCCGGTCATTATGAATAATGACTGGTCTGTTAAACACGTTATAGATAAGGCCCGATATACTCTTTATTTTACAAAATGTTAGTTAGCATGATTGATAATCATAATCACGTTTAGGTCAGTAGATATGAATGATTTTTATTTCATTATAAACTTTTTCTTGTTATATTTACAACGTTGGTCAACATTAAAAATATTCGACAAAATGTGGTAATCCTATCAGATAGTAGCGTAGAAATCTATATTTCATTACATTTTAGAGTAAAATGTTTATTTTTTGCGGATTCTAAGAATTCAAATGTATACTATAATCTGTGACGAAAACACGAAAGAAAACGCTCTGTCTGACGTTTATCTCTCTGGTGATTATGCTTGACTATGAAGTTCATTCGTGTCAATAATGTGAAACTCTAGTATCTTTCGCCTTCGCTATCATAGAATATACGCAAGGATATATTTCCCTAAACCTGTTAACCTCGCGGCTTGTCTGACCCATGTCAAGCCTTACACCTGACACTGGCAGAATTTGTCGATAGGCAACAAAGTGCCATAAACTAAAATAGAATAGAATAGAATAGAATCATAATGATGGCGGGCGTTCACTCACGCACAGCGCGGCGCCATACAGCGTTTTTGAAGCGCATTTTTCAAATTCAACTATATATTATTTTTTTATTGAAACTACAGAAGATATCCCGGAAATATTAATGTGGTGCGCTTAAAATTTAAAATCATTTATTTTAAAACTACTTCCGTATGTATTGGTCTAAATCTGGAATCGACATTCTTAAGGTATAGGTACTATAACATTGTAATGTAAAATCTATTATGATGCCTTTAGAAATAATTTCGACAATAAAGTAAACTAACAATTACCTATTCACTTGAACGAATATGCTCTCGATTTTTTGGCACAAAACTACCTATTTGTTTTTCGTCAAAAACGGGTATCAATCACTCGACCTACATTCGACTTTGATACATTCCCGAACAGATTATACCTTTTACGTAAGTTATACCTCTAATATTATTTATATTATAACTCGACCTTAATTCAAAACAAGCCTGCAAAAACTTTGTAGCAGCACTGCACTGCTTACCTTTTGTCAATGAAGTGAAGTTGCCGCTCTTCGTTCGGAGTCGAGTCGCTTTGCGCATCGCCCTCGCTCGTTCGAGATTCAGGGCAGTCGGCAGCAAGAGCAAGCAAAACAAAAAAAGATGGCGTCCGTCACGCAGATCCAGACGAGAGATCAATAAAATATTCACCAGAAACACGCTTATGGGCTAAAAATTAAGGAGCATGGTAATTTAACTTATGTAATATTACAGAAATAACTTTACGTTTAGTTGTAAATATGTTTTTAATCGCGATAATAGGTAAAACATGGAGAAATTTATTGACGCAGTAAAAACGTGCCTGCCCGTTCCGCGGGGCGCGGGGTATGCGGGCGGGTGGATGGAGTACGAGAGGGGGGGGGAGGAGCTCCCGTCTCGCCGCCCGCGCGCCCGAGATCGTTCCTACTGCGGCCACGGGGGGCGTTGACCTGATTCACACTGGTGCCGTTACACACACACTACCACAATCGGCAAGGCCACACACACACACTATACTCCCTCCCCTCCCCTCTTCGTTTCGGTGTTTGTTTTTCTGTAGGTAGTAGGTCCAAGGATGCTAATAAATAATGTTAATGTTTTTCGAGCGTACTCTAATTTATTTTGGGTACTGGGGACATGGGCTAAAGTAAAGTAGTTTTTTTATTTATTTATTTATTTAGTATTCAATAAACATTTTACATACAAGCACAAAATTGCTTCTGGCCCCACACTATGATACCTACCCTGTGTCGTCAGCATGTCAGTCGTTTTAGTTTAGTAGTAGGTATCTTTATACCTAACATAAATAGCGTCACGCCTTTTTCTATGCGGGGTGGCAGAGCAGAGGCACAACGGCACAACTGCGCCAACTTTCAGCAAGTGATTCAATAGGAATAGGATGAGAGCGCCTAGTATTTGCACACGTCAAACTTTTTTCACTTTCAACTTCCTATACCTACTTAGCATATAATATAAGTTTAACGTGAGTCACTCTGTGTATCTGGAGCGTAAAGGGGTGAACCGATTTGAATGATTTTATTGAACTTGCACTGTATGTATGTGGGCGGGTATCATGTCATGGTTCGCGTCAAAAATGTCGGCTTGAATTTGACACACTTCCCGTTATCCGAGTGTTTCGGCCGCAATCCTAATTTATTGTGTTTGTATCGGTCTCATTTGATTCGTCTTGACAAGCACTCTAATTCTGGATTAGATGTTTTGTCCTGTAATGATGAAGAATAAAAAGTTAGAAATAAATAAAAAGTAAAAAACATTTTTAAACATAGCTCTTATTGACCGAGCGAGCGAAGCGTCTCCGTTTCAGGTTTGGGCAAAAATGCTTTCGTATGTCCGGTTGTTCTCCTCTACAGGTCGCATTTATGAACCGATTCTCGTGAAATTTTGTGAGCAGGTTGGAAAAATAAATAGAATTTTTTACTCGAGCCAGTTTTTTGATTTTTTTCAAAATGGCGGAGATAAAATCGCTACAACCCAAACGGCTCGATGGATATTAACAAATGAGGTGTCGTTGGATTCGTAAAGACCATGAGAGTGAAACAGATGAGCGAGCGATGCGAGCGAAGCGTCTCCGTTTCAGGTTTGGGCAAAAATGCTTTTGTATGTCCGGTTGTTCTCCTCTACAGGTCGCATTTATGAACCGATTCTCGTGAAATTTTGTGAGCAGGTTGAAAAAATAAATAGAATTTTTTACTCGAGCCAGTTTTTTGATTTTTTTCAAAATGGCGGAGATATGGGGTTTTAAAATGTAAAAAAATCGCTACAACCCAAACGGCTCGATGGATATTAACAAATGAGGTTTCGTTGGATTTGTAAAGACTATGAGAGTGAAACAGATTATATGATTTTAGTAAAAAGTCAATAGGTTGTATAAAAGATCGCGAAATGTAGTTTACAAAGTTATTGGTGCGGCTACTTTCATACTGCATGTACGTAACCAGGTACATTCATAAGTTTGTATGTGTTATTGAAAGAAAATTATTTGGGTTATTTTTTTATGTGTGTTAGCAGTTCAGCTTTCCCACCGACATACTCGCGAGGTCTACAGCTCACAGAGCCACTAGTTTAATGCCCTAAAAAGATGAAAATAAAATTTCAATTCAATCAAATGCGTCATTTCATTACATTACACAATTTATACGATACAAAAGCTTGTTGCGGGATTTATCTCCAAATCTGTGCAAGTAGGTGCCTAACTGCCTACCTAATTAAGTCTACACAAGTAAATCTCGCAACAAGCATAGTTATCGTATAGATTGTGTACCTACCTAACTGTACTTTTCATGTATTTTTTTTAAGGTAAAATAAACTATTTCTATTCTCTTCTATTCTTGTTGAATTGAAATTTTATTTTCTTCTTTTTAGGGCATTAAATAAAATCTTTGTTTACAAATGTTTTATTTTACTTTTAATTTATTACTCGAAAGTAGATTTCTTGGAGCTAGTTGTTATGTATGGTACCATTGAGCTGGTCTGATGATGTAATTCGAAGGTGGGAGCGGGAACCCTAAGGTGCTTACTAGTAAACCCATCGAATTTGGACTCATTAGACTCGTAAGTGACGAGACCTTTGAGAATATGGTACTATCGAGCTGATCTCATGATGGAGTGCGAAGCTCGAAGGTGGGAGCTGGAACCCTGGGATGCTTACTAGTAAAGCCATCGAGTTTAGCCTCACCAGATTCATTGTGATGAGACCTTTTAAAATTTCACCTGATGATGAAACTGGAAGACTGGTTAAAACCAGTCTTCCAGTTTTATGCGGGGGTTTTTTAATGCTTGTTGAGGCTGGCCCGAGCGCGACTGTACCAAGGTTTTTATGTCACCGTTGTCATGGCAACAGAATTTGTTTACACCGTGCAAAAAAACGTGCGTTTATCGTCTTGAATAAAATTAACAAAAGAGTGATAATTATCTTGAACTGGAGTTGAACATGCTGTTTTCATGTTTTGTGACTTTTGCATCTTTCCTCTTTACAAATTCGTATTGTCAAAGGTATAAAATAATCATGTAAGACGAAAAACACTTGTAACTTGTAAGCTACTTACAAAATAACAAAATCACCTATTTCCCAATGTAACGTGATACTCATGTGATCAAGGGTCTTCATCGTCGGAAATCCATAACTAGTAAGGTAGGTATTTTGACTAAACATAGAGGTAAACATACTCGTACAAATGATATATCTACCTAAGTAGGTACCTTGGTATTTCATTGGTAAACTTGAAGTTTTACCCTGGTAGGTACGAGTCTAGCCCTAGCTTCTGCTATCTAGATTTTAATAGTACCTACAACTTTAACTTGGCCTAAATTTTCGTTGTGATCAATACCTAATGCAGGTAGGTAAAGTACCTACCAACCAACTAGTGTAGTGTACCCTACCTATGATCATGATGGCGAAATTTACTTGGGTAGAGTCTCTATGAAAAATATTGCACTATTAGCTACATACCTATATCAAAATTCCTAAGATACAGGTTCATTACCTAGTTTAGGGGTTTGAAGTCGCAATTATATTGATGACACCATGTACAACAATTTCACTGTAATCTTTAAGTTAGAAGTAGTGGAAAGTACAAAATAAACTTTATCTTATCTTATCTTATATTTATGCTAGTCCCTTATCGTATCAGTCAAAATTAAGTATGACTTAATTAACTGCCTAACGTGTGCACAACAGACAACTCTGCCTCTGCCACCCCGTATGGTATAAGGCGTGACGCGATGTTGTTGTTTGTTGTTCGGTGTATGATTTGGATTGAAAATTCCGAATCAGAAATAAACTAGGTTCGGGTCGCGTCAAATTACTTGGCACCTGAGTGCTGGGGACGGAGGGTGTTACCTATACAGGGTGTCTTATTTAAATCGGTCAGTACCTATGGGAAAGTCTGAAACTATAAGACATACCAAGATCTGTTCTTAGGAACCATGTCATCGATTTTAATAAGAAGAAAAACTGCATTCATACATTTAAAAAAAAACTCAGCTCGGGAATAGAACCCGGTTGATCATCATATAATTGCCTCTGGCAAATTAAAAAAAAAACTTACATTATTTCTATTTCGATATCGATTGTGTATAGGGCATGGATACCGGTATTCCGGTATACCGAAATATCGGTAAACCGGCCATTTTTCTCGGTATTTGGGGATTAAATATCGTTATTTCGGTATTTCGTAAAAAGTGATCTATTTTTGCAAGATTGTTTAAAGACTATGCAGAACGCTCGATTTTCGATACTTCAGATGAGTTTTCATATGGGACGAATCATGATTATAGAAACAATCACCACAAAATTTACTACGCAAAACACTGCATGCATATACAGGGTGTAACAGAAAGGTGTAGTCATATTTTAGGGGGTTGTTAGGGACATCATTCTGAGCAACTTTCACTATGAAACCGATTTGATCAGGGTAACTTTAATTTTCACTTCTTACGAATCAGCTGACCGCCCGGACCGAAACGTACGGAGCAATGAAAAATAAAGTTGCTCTGATAATAACATCGTTAACTCATTCAGTTACCTCGGTTCGTGGAATGCGCTCGCTTGTTTCCTGTTGTGTTTTGTGTGGTGAATCCTGTTTGACCCTGGCTTGTTTATTGGATTCTGGGCTCTACTTAATACGACTATTTCGGCACGCATTAACGCACTTTGATTTGGGTGAGATTCTTAAATCGTGCTGCCTTGATGGGAGGAAGGGGGAGGGGAGGGGGGCGACCCCCCGACCCCCCTGGTATACGTCTTTTGTGAGGAAATGTATAGTTTTTAAGTAATAAATGTTTAAAGTTTGTTAAAATTTGAGGTTATGTTTACATACAATTATTATTATTATTTGCAATTGGGGGGTAGCAGAGGTTGGGGGAGAATCCCCCCATCCCCCTGGTATGTATTTTTGCGAGAAAATTAAGTGCTTATAATTTTAGACCCATTCGGTTCTTGCCAAAGTAGGAGGTCGCCTTGCTCCGCTCCGCTTCGCTCCGGCTCCCGGGTCTGCTGTAACGTGTGAACCTAACTAACCTATCTTTAATTTCAAATAGGAAGTGACCTAAAGCAACCAATTCAGTTCTTGCCAGAGTAGGAGGTCGCCTCGCCCCGCTCCGCTTTGCTCTGGCTCCCGGGTCTGCTGTAACATGTGTACCTAACTAACCTATCTTTAGTTTTCAAATAGGAAGTGACCTATAGCAACCAATTTGGTTCTTGTCAGAGTAGGGGGTCGCCTCGCCGTCTTATAATCGTGCGCCATTTTGGTTATTTTGTTGCGTTTCGTTCACAAATATTGTAAATTTTCGTAACAAATCACATTTTGTTCAGAGATATTTTCCAACTTTTATGTTTGATTTTCGGAAAAACTGCATTTCCTCACAAAAAAAACACTTTGTTAACATTATGTGACCACCAGCTATCAATTGCACACCTCATTATAATTGAAATAGGGCAGCACGATTTAAGAACACATCCTTCATATTTTATCGATATTGTTTTAGAATTTCGTAAATACTAATAAATATTTTATGTTAATTATGTTTGTTTTATATATTCTTTATTGGACAGTAACTTAATAATAAAACTTAAATAACATAATAGTGCGCAAAGGCGAGCTTATTTTATTTGTCTTATCTATCTCTGAGGTTTTTATTACCTATTATTGATCTGTTATATATATTTTTGACCAAACGGGATTGTCCAATTGTCCATTCCGCAAGTTTCCATATTAATATCATCATTTCGATGCAAGTACATAAATAACTCTACCTAATTCCGACCTCTGATCATGACCCATGCTACGAGCAACGAGTCTTGTGACCTGAAATAAAGATTGATTATTATTATTATCGTAAATACTTAGCTCGAGTGTTGCCTTAGCGTACAAACCTGCTTTAATGATTTAATAATCGTTCTTGGATTTATTTAAGCAGCATTTAAGAAAATACCGAAAAATTACCGAAATTTCGGTATACCGGTCATTTGAAATTTTCATTCCGGTATCGATACCGATATGAAATTCATTCCGGTATTCCATGCCCTAATTGTGTAGGTTTAAAGCAGTAAATAGCTGTATGAAACATGATGTCTAAAATGAATTGTTATCACATAGGTACTTTAATTTATTTTAATAGGTGTTCGAAGTGACCACCGTTTTTTTCAATACAATTTTACATGCCTGAATTTGTTGAATATTGTAACAACGGTGGTCACTTCGAAGAACTTAAAGTAGGTATGTGAAAACAATGCATTTTATTCATTTTAGACATCATGTTTCATAGAGCCATTACTGCTTAAGACCTACACAATCGATATCTAAGTAAATAGAAATAGTGTAAGTTTTTTTTTCTTCAAAACAACCGAGTTTGATTCCCGAGCTTAGCGGTTTTTTTTAATGTATGAATGCAGTTTTTCTTCTTATTAAAATGGATGACATGGTTCCTAAGAACAGATCTTCGTATGTCTTATAGTTTCAGACTTTCCCATATTGACCGATTTAAATGAGACACCCTATAGTGTAGCGTAACATGGGGAAACAGTTGACAGCTCGCTCATGTGCCAAGAAATCTGGCGGGTCTTGTACATCACTACCAGTATTTAGTATATCTGTGCTATCAATGAAATGTTGATAGTTCATCGAACAACCTAAGATCGACATGATGATGAATGCATAATGATTCCGTTGTAAAAAAGACGTTTTAAATCTGCTGGTTCATTGTCAGATTATTGTCCAAAGACCGCCAGTGTAATGGGTGCCGCCTGCGTTCGGCTGCTGTCGTCCAATGGCGTGCAGGCCGCAGGTTCGGTGCTCGACCGAGTCATATCGCAAGCGTCCAACGAGGACAACACTGTTCTCTACAAACTTGCAGATTATAAGAAAGGTGGGTTGGGTGGTCCGATCCGACTGCGTCATCATTAACATATCCACTGATTTCACCATTGACAGAGTTCCGCTTCATCTGAGGGAAACCGCTCTCAGCTCTGAGTGAGAGATATCTCAAGCGCGTGGAGAACTGGAGACGGATTGGATAGGTTTATATCGAAAAGTTATTGTGACAGCCGAGACAACTCTCTGGGCACAGATCTGTGATTTGCACAAAACAACTTCGAAATTAAACATTATAGGTACCTATCTACTTTTTAGGCTGGATTTTACCAACAAAAAGTTATCCCGGGGATAACTTGTAACTTTTTCATAGACACCAGTGACACCAAGGTGACACCTAGATTCACCTCATTTTGTCATTTGTCATACAAGTCACCCCCGGGATAATTATTCCATGTAACTTTTCGTTGGTAAAATCCAGCCTAAAAATCGCGAGAATCTTACAGGATTGTTATTTGTTTCATTCATTACTTTTGTGCAACTCAGGGTAAGTTTAACAGAAGAGTGATGATGATAAATGATGGCGAACTTTCATTGATCTAACTAAGTGATGAACACTCAGCCCCCTTTTTGGCTAATCAGTGATGATCACTCAATGATTATCCGTAAACCAAACTATAGCCTATAACCGTGTAACCAAAGGATATCAAAATAAGGCTGGATACGACCAACAAAAAGTTATCCGGAGAATAACTATCCCGGGGATAACTTGTAACTTTTCAACCGACTTCAAAAAAGGAGGAGGTTCTCAATTCGACCCGTATGTTTTTTTTTTTTTTTTCTATGTTTGTTACGCGATAACTCCGCCAATTATGAACCGATATGAACAAATCTTTTTTCGGCGTATAGGTAATACCTCAAGGGTGGTCCCATTGACACCAGGTCAGGATCTGATGATGGGATCCTGGAGAAATTGAGGGAACTCTTCAAATATTATAGGCAGACCTATAGTGATTTTTGTGTTTTTCATAATAACTCGTGCAAATGCACATGGTAAGCATAATATTGTGATGCAGAACTGCTGATGAAGACCACATATGGCCACCAGATCTGCTCAATACTAGGTAAAAATACAATGCGTGGCTGACGGGCAGGCAACGCATAGCCTAAACCGGTGGACCTAGAGCCATGAAACTTTGTACAGAGGTTCCTTAGTAGCGTGGGGTAGTACTGAGATGGGATTTGACAAAATTAATTCCCCAAGGGTGGGGGGATAAGGGGTTACAGTTTGTATTAAACTCAATCTAATCAAATAGGGTTTGTGGAAGTCGGTTTTTTCTAAAGTTTACTTTTTGTTTCAATTATTCATAGACACAGTAGGTAACACCTAGATCAGATCACCTCACCTAGGTGTCACTGGTGTCTATGAAGATTTGATATCCTTTGGTTAACTGATAATTGAACGACACCAATAGCTTCTTAATTTTTACGGATCGTCATTGAGTGATCATCACTGAGTTAGCGAATAAGGGGGCTGGTCACTTGACCGCTCTTGACCACAAGTCAAAGACAATGCATGTCGTGTTAAAATGGACACAGTTTAATGTTTAATTGACGTAATTAACCAAGGGGACAATTCTAGCGCTATCGAGATCATCTCCATGGTTGAAATATCGATTCGAGATACCGAATATCTCCGTCGGAAATGATCTTGATTCATATTCATTTAGATCGAAATCGGATTGAAATAGGTGTTGGTCATCATTGGCGTACCGTGAGAATAGCTTTTTTGTTTCCTTGGAGATAGGTAGGTACCCTCGGTATACAATACATGTCGATATCGATATTTCGACTATGGAGGTGATCTCGATAGCGTGAGAATTGCCCCCAAGTCATAAATGTTTCCGTATCCCCAGGAGGCCTCCTCCTCGAGACATACGCGTCAGGCGGGATGATCGCCGCCGAGAAGCTGATAAGAGATAAGTTCGCCTCGTACATGTACGCGGGGGGCGCGGGGCGGGGCATCAACCGGGCGGAGTACCTCCGGTGGAAGTTCAGGGACCAGGAGCAGGTGGGTCAGAGACTATAGGATAAAAGACTTCTCTTTCGCTTAGGTCTACACAAGAACTGTATTCATAAAAAATAATTTCGCCGAACCATGCACGATGGTGATGCCATTTAACATTTTCGAAACGAATGGTCACGTGACTACTTATTAGTTTTTAAAATCAATTGGCGTTGGCCGACATAACAGCGATTCGTTTTCGAACCGCCCGCTCTTTTGATGTGACTTGTGATTGTGACGCGCCGCAACGCAATACCCCCGCGGGCGCGGGCGCAGGCATTATGCTGCGCCAGCTGAGAGCCCGCCTCATAGGACGGGTATCACGTAGATATAACGATGATAGTCGCTTCCAGGTGGTGCTGCCAATAGAGGCGTCGCTATCCCCCTTCGATCCGCTGGCGAAGTGGGAGGACCACATCGCGTGCTGGCAGATGTGCTACCGCGGGGCTCTGGGGGAGTCCCTGCTGCATGTGCTCATCATTTGTGACACGAAGGTACTGGGCCAGCGAGGATACTGTCATTCATTACCTACTTACTTCTCTGCTCAGAGGTTTGAAACAATTAGGTGTCTGTGTATTATTTTACTGTGTATAGGTAATGTTACATTTATCTTTTCTAGGATTGTTAGTACACTCCTTTTCCCATACGAAGTGGCAGAGACAGTGTGCCTACGTTTAGCCAGAATGACGTGTACATGAAGAGGCTTATACTCTCACTCAACAGTCTGATGATGATGTAGAATTTAAAAAAATGCAACAAAGTCTACACATGCTTATATCGCTCTTTTTAGAAGCACCTTTGGATCTGTTTCAGATACACACAAGACTGGCGAGGACTTTGGTGAAATGCTATCCCAAACTGTCACTTGACGTGGTTGAGGGAGAAGAGTATTTAGGTAAACACCTCTACGGTTTTTGTAAGAACCTGTCAGCTTTCCACGACCTTTTGGCACGCGGTGACGGGTGGAACTAATGACAGATTCGTTGCGATAAGTTGCGTAGAAGTCGTAGAACACACTCAAGTGCTAAGAGTTCGTAGGCCTGTATTTTATTTGGAGTAAGTACCTATATCCTATTTTACACGTTTTAAATGTGTTTTCCAGGAGCGAGCTCCCTCCACTTGGCTATTGCGTACAGCAATAACGAGCTGGTGCAGGACCTGGTGGAAGCCGGTGCTGATGTCAGTCAACGTGCTATTGGTAAGTAGCTTCCGAGTCCCCTCACTCTGCTTCTGGATTCTACGATGTAACGATAGAACCTTTGAGAGAACCGGGCCTCCTAACTGGACTTCCCAATCTGCCCTCTGTTTTATTTGTTGGCCCACTGACCAACATGTTTCTATTAGTGAGTAGGTAGTGATCAAAGAACAGCGCCAGGCATCAATCATCACCATCCCTCAGTCTGACGATACCAGGGAGTCATATTTTATTAAAAAAGATACATCCCCTTTCATTTCGCAGGAAGTTTTTTCCTCCCCCGCGACCAGCAATGTGACCCACCAGCCCGCCAGACCAACTACGAAGGCCTGGCCTACCTGGGGGAATACCCCCTGGCCTGGGCTGCCTGCTGCGCGAACGAGGCCGTATACAACCTCCTGCTGGATTCGAACGCTGACCCGGATTCACAGGACTCGTTTGGGAACATGATCCTGCATATGGTCGTGGTTTGTGATAAGCTGGTAAGAATCCTAACATGACTTTGGGGCCCAAATTAGGAAGATCAAACCATTTTGGAAATTATTCATGAAGGATAGATTTTTACTTTAAAAAAATATATCTTAAGTCCAAAAAAAATATTACTAGGTAATCTGTATATTTTCCTAGGCGATCGTTCTAATCTCAGGGCCGGTGTTGCTCTCTGCATTAACCTTAACAATCTGTGACTTCTTTCTTTCCTTCCACACTATTGGTCTCTGGCCCTACGACGACTCTACCAACGTCTGAACTACTCTTCCAGTTCATTCGAACTCCTGCACCAGATAAAGTAGGGGGCGCAGGGGAAATGCACAAAGACCCCTCTCTAATGAGCCAGGTGCAAGCACTTCAACCCCCTGGAGAAAAAGAAGAAGAAGAAGAAATTTCAAAGGCCAAGTGCTAATCAAAAACGTAATTCGCGCCACCTTCCCAGGACATGTTCGGCTACGCTCTGCGCCACCCCAAGCAGCCGGCCAGCAACGGGCGCGTCAACTCCTCAGGCTTCACGCCGCTCACGCTGTCGTGCCAGCTAGGCCGCGCCACGGTCTTCCAGGAGATGTTAGAGCTCTCCGCCAGGGAGTTCTGGCGGTACTCAAATATCACCTGCTCGGCGTATCCGCTGAATGCGCTGGATACTCTGCTGCCGGATGGACGGACTAGTGAGTCTACAATATCCCACCTCCACCCAACCACTGACTACCTCAATCACACCTGTTTTTATTGACTACATAACTGCATGTTAAATAGGTAGGTAACACATAGTATTAGTCAATAAATAATAATATTTGTATGCCATTGCGCGAAACATAGAGATACCTACGATTTAAACGTATTCCTAAGACCTTTGTTATATACACCTATGTTTTACAAATAAAGATCTATTCTATTCTATTCTATTCTAACCTCAATCCGACTTCATGTCATAATGATGCAAACGCGGGGAGCAAGCCAAAATGTTAGGTGCGAGGCTCGCGTAGGATCAATGTACTTACCTAATGCAAAATAACAATGTAATTCAACTGAGGCATGCAAGAAGGGCCAAAATCCATTCGCGCGCTACTCTCTGATGGTGATGACTAATCATGCAACTAATTTGATTCCTTTCAGATTGGAACTCAGCCTTGTTTATAATCCTGAATGGGACGAAACAAGAGCATCTAAACATGTTGGATGGAGGCATCATTCAGCGACTGCTCGAAGAGAAATGGAAGACATTCGCTCGGGTAAATAAACCTCCTCGTAATTTCATAAATATTTTATATTTCAAAGTTATGTTGACGAACTCTCATAACCAGACTCTCTTTACAGAACAAGTTCCTCAAACGTCTCATGATCCTAATGCTCCACCTGCTGCTGCTATCCGTGGCGGTCTACCTACGTCACAGCAGCGCAGAGGCAGAGGCCAACCCGTACTGGGGACTCGAGATCACAGACGTACGGAGCGGGGTGCGCTTGGCCAGCGAACTGGGAACCCTGGTTAGCACCATGTGCTATATTATACTGCAGCAGGGCGATGAGCTCAAGAATCAGGGAGTGGTGGCGTATTTTAAGCAGCTGGTGAGTGAATCAGTCTGGAAATAAACGCTAAATGATATAAAGACGATGCTAACCCTTGGCTGGCTATGGTTGGTAGAAAGCTTTGGATTAGTCAGAACAGCAGCGAAACAAAACAAGTGGAAACGAAGGATGGACGCTCTCAGATAAAGTTAAGAGCATAGAGCATCTACAAACTACCACCATATCTGTAATTTGTTTCACAGGTCCACGAACCAGCGAAGTTAATTTTCCTAGTGTCGAACATTCTGCTGCTGGCGTGCATACCAGCTCGACTGAGCGCGCAGACAAACCTGGAGGAAGCCATCTTGATATTCCTGCTGCCTGGATCCTGGTTTTTGCTGATGTTCTTCGCAGGGTAAGTAATCTTGTTTCAAAGGATCTGAATTGGTGTTGGAAAATATGGAACGGAAGAGACGTTTTATGAAGGAGCGGTCAAATGTAACAGGCGAGTAATCGAAGGTTAATTCAAAATGGCGACACGTGGTTGGCTGAAATCAGCCGTCACAGCCAATTTTCCTTTCGGAAATCGGGCGTAAGTTATTTTATGGAAGGATATGCGCTGTGGAGTAAAATTTTGATCCCTTGAACAGTATTCGCATCTAGCATTTATACATGCAGAATTTATTTTCAGTGCTGTAAAACTGACCGGTCCCTTCGTGACAATGATCTACAGCATGATAACGGGTGACATGTTCACCTTTGGCATCATTTACTGTATAGTCCTCTTCGGATTCTCGCAATCATTCTTCTTTCTGTACAAAGGTAAGAATACAATAACATTTACCTACATATACATTTATGGATTACGAAATCTAAAGTTGCCATACTAAGGTTTTCTTTAATTTCAGGATTTCCTAATGTGCAAGGCACGTTGTTTTCAAGTTATCCCAGTACGTGGATGGCCCTTTTCCAGATAACCTTGGGAGATTACAGTGTGAGTAAATTACAATGAATCTTACATTAGAGCAAAGGCGGCGATCCCCCCCCCCCCCCCCCCGCCCCTCTTTCAATAACGCTTTACGGAGTTGAGGAATTGCTGGCTAAATAAGATAAAAGGTAGTAAAGGCTGTATAGAGTAGAACATCAGTCTTGCCTTTGCTTTCCAATCCCCAGTACGCGGACCTCGGTTCGACGAGCTACCCAAATCTCTCGAAGACCGTGTTCACCCTGTTCATGGTGTTCGTACCGATCCTACTTCTGAACATGTTGATCGCTATGATGGGCAACACGTATGCTCATGTCATTGAACAATCGGAGAAGGAGTTCATCAAACAGGTATTACATTTAATTTGTTTATCAACAGTAGAGAGTACCTACCAAAGTCATTTACGGTTTGTCGATCGTTCAAAGATGATGAGGTACCTAATAAACCTGCATGGGTCTTTGATCTGGTAGGTTTCACACTAATGAGATATAGTAGATTATCTAAGTATTGTACCTACCTATTGTAGGTACGGACGGAAAATGGTTATGGGAACAACATTGCTTCATAGCTGCGACAATGGGCCCCCTGTCACGCAAAATGGAGTATTGGAGAATTGGCTAAGTTGGTACCATTGGGCCTCTGTCGCCCTGGCGAGCTTACGGATGTAAGATTTGGTATCCATTATTTTTAATTCCCAGTGGGCCAAGATAGTCGTGTCCTTGGAGAGGTCAGTGGCCCAGGAAGACGCTCACAGATACCTGCAGGAGTACTCCATAGGCCTGGGACCATCTGATGACCCGCGGTACGAGCAGAGAGCTGTCATGGTCATCAAGTCCAAGGCGAAGACTCGAGCCAGGCAGAGGAAAGGGGCTTTGGCTAACTGGAAGGTATGTAGGTCAAATAAGAATAAGAATAATTTATTGCGCAAAATAACAGGGTTTACATATTCAAGGTCCCTGCTCCCAAAGTTATACCACAGAGTTTCATTGTATGAGACCACTATACATACACCCTATACCGCACTGTGAAACGGATAATAAGTACACGTTGTTAGTGTTTACCAAATCATTGCAAAATGCTTTTGTCATTCATTGGTGGTCGCCAAATGAGACATTCAGGGAGAGTTTATTAAACAAATAGTAGATAGGCGGAGTTATAAATTACTGGCCACGTGAGGGCAACTGTGCCTCTTTCACCCCATATGGGAACAGGCGTTATTCCGCGTTACAATATATTCGTTTTCGATAGCCTAGAAACATGCGAGGGGTAGGTAATTAACATTGAACCCTTGAATTGGGCACAAGGAAAAATATTTCCACCTTCAAATTGGTAATTAATGCGAAAAACATTCAAATCTGCGAAGATCATGCCCATTTAACTCTTCTCTTGCAGCGCGTGGGAAAAGTGACGATCACAGAGCTGAGGAAGCGATGCATGAGCGGCGAGGAGCTGCGCAGGATCATGTGGGGCCGCGTCTCCATCTCCAGCCCCACGAAGAATCCGCGCCCGTGAGTACATGTAACATGTTTCTTACACAGTCGTGGCAATACATGCAGCCCAGGACAGAACAAATGGGAGATCCCTAGCCAAGCCCGTACCAGCCCCGTACAACCATGAGGGTCACGATCCTCAGTCATGAGGGAGGACATGACTAGAAAGAAGAAGAATCGAAGCTAGCTAGGATGACCAAACATGACATGAAAATTTGGTCACCTCGTTTAGGTACCAAATTGTTGTAAATGCACTTAGAAAGACACAGAATGCGAACTCGCCATTTTCGCTTCATGCTGCACTTCTGTAATTACATTGAACTATATTGGACCGTATTTTTCAGACGAGCCCCGCAACCAGACTGCGTGATCGGTACCCAGGGCGAGATGGTTGGAGGCGTCGGGTCGGCGCTGTCCTCGGCTCTGGACGTCATGGCCTTTGACCTTGGAGGTGGTGGTAAATACTTATTTATTTCGTCTCCATGGTTCCAGTTCAAGCAGGCTATAGCAGTTAACAGCAATACTTAAACAGCTTTTTATAGTGGATAAACGGTTATTAAGTACTCTTTTGGGTCATTTGCTAATAATTCTTCTCCTTGGTTCCTTTAAACTTTAACCCCTAGAGGAGCATATGGCTTTTAATAACAGCCTGCTATCGGTTTAGTGGCCTTAACTATATCTGATCAGTCTACTATTTCATCAGTTTGTTTTGCTACAGGGCCAGATACAGCTCAGAAACAGCCAACACCAGATCTACTTGTCAACGGAAGAACAAAACCTGGAACCACAATCGCGACCAACCAGCTCACTCCATCTCAAATGGCTACCGGAGGAAAACCATTAGTTCCTAGCACTCTTGCCCAAAGTCAATTCACAACACGAGTTCCGGCTACTAACGTCACCCAAAGTGTTGTTCTGAATCCAGGTCTTACCATAGCAGCTGGAACAGTTCCAGGGGCAACGACGGCTGCCACGCAAGTTCAATTAGCAGCTGGACTCAATACTCAAATCCTCATGACACCAGGGATACCAACCCAAGGACAGTTGCGACCTTCAGTTAACCAGGCTCAAGTTATGACTGGTGTCCCAGGTCAACAAATTGTTAGACCTGGAATGCCTATCCAGGGGAAAATGCTGGCAAGCGGGATAAATATTCAAGGACAAATGACTCCCGGTGTTCAAGCTCAAATTATGGATGTTGGAGTGCAATCAATGGCGGTGGCAGGTCAAGTCATAGTCCCTGGACAGCCACCGCATATAGCTGGTGCACAACAAGGTTTGATGACGCAAGACGTTACGATGCGTCAAGGTTAGTAAGATCGCAGATATATAATCAAATGGTTGCACTGCTATGCCAATAGAAGAGTTCTGTGTTCTGGGTTTAACCCAAAACACAAGACCTCGTGCAAACGATTTCATCAGCACTGAAGTTTTATCTTGCGAGCAAAAGACTGGCTCTGTCAAACAGATTGCCGGATTCAGTCCGCGTTTTGAAAGGTTTTTGATTTCGTCACAATATTGTAGGTAAAGCGGCTCGTTCGTCCAAAGTCCACGGCAAGTAATAAAGTTCAAAGCCTATGAAAAAAAAACAGAACAAAAGAACTAGGTAGGTCTTTTGGTCCGTTGGACGAGCTTGTAGCATTATCGCCATTAATTTCAACACACTTGAATTATGCTATAATCCGTCTGATCATCCCATTGTCCTGCCCCCAGCGGTTCCAGAAGAGGTGTTCCGCGACTACCTATTCGAACTCATGGCCCTGGCGGAGTCTCCCAGTCCCAAGGAGTCCCGCATCCGAGAGCTGGCGCAGCAGGCGTCCGACCTGACCCACGTGCCGGAGATAGACATCAA